>QXVZ01034393.1:0-55362 GCA_008931825.1 Phallusia fumigata
GGAACCTTACCTTTTCCGATTTGTTTAAACTTGCCACCAGGTCGGTCCAGGTGCATACATACTCGCAGCTGGGACCGTTACGACAAGCTGGACACACGCAAAGGGCAGGTTTTTTCGTCCAGGCGCTATTTCTTTGACATGCCGTCCTTTGGTAGCCCTGTAGAGAAAAAGCAATTGGAATATTAATTAAAAAAAGTCTTGTAAAAAACCCTAACCTAACTTTTTGATCCGAAATTCGCACCTGTTTAGCATAAATATAAACAGTGATATCACATTAGATACGACGTTTTTCTCCCAGCTCTAGCACTTTACGACCGTCGTAATATTGCTTGCGCCAAACATTACATATTCTTACACATTAAAGATAGACTCACCAACATTGCGAAGTTCTTGTTACATTGAAAGTTGCAGACAGAGCTGAAGAAATTCTGGTGTGTGCAATTCATATCGCCATTTGATGGAGCAAGAATTTTTGGACATGCTGCGAAAGGTACAGCAGTTAGTTCCAATGTTTCTTCGCATAGCGCTAATTGTGACTAAGTGGTCGCAGAACATTTGGTGCTTTGAAACTATGATTATCACTATAGCACCATTTAGCGCTTGACTATATATGCAACCTTTAGTTGGTGTACTCCTATTTTTATCTATCAAACTTTTTCTATATGTCTTCATTTTGCGATTTCAATCAATATATGTCTTCATTTTTGCAAGTTTTTGCTGTGTTTAATCGTTTACTGTAGGTCTAATCAACGCCAGAAATAATCTAGCAGTCCTGTAGAAGAGAGTTGGGAAATTTTACTACCATCCGCGGCAAGTTGTTCCGGGATTGCCTTACTTTGTTGGCAGAAAAGTTTTGTATTGTTCCACGCGCTATCATCTTGGCACAGTACGGCATTGTTTCCATCGACAGCGTATCCTTGGTAACAAGCAAGATTGCAGACAGTACCATTGTTGTATGAAGTACCGGTAATAGCCTTCACAGCCGCCGGGTTGCAATCATACTCGCCAGTTCGTGGGTTCGGTAAAGCTGGACACACTGCAACTATAAGTAAACCATACTGTGTCTATTAATCAGACCACTGCGGAACTTTGCACTGCGCAGTGCCGCTAGGAAAAAATATTTATAATTACGCCAATTCTGAGTCAAAAAACGGGAAATAATCTTAGAAGAGATATTTTGTACCTCATACAGTGTTTTTCAAAACTGACAATGGCAAACTTGATACCAACGCGTTTCTTTAGTACAAAAAACAACTATTGTGAACGTTAAAGCACCAAACGTTTCTGCTAAAGAAGTAAAAAATATCCGTCTATTGACAAAAGTTCAATGTGTTTACGACACCATGTCGATTTCAATTCCATGATGAAATTAGCTGCAATATTACTTGGTAAAATTAGTGATAAAACATAACTGGATAAAAGTGTGTCTTTTAGGACCCAGTCTTATAAGTTAAACGTCGTTTACCTTTCTCGCAATACGGGACCGGCGTATCCCATTTTGCAGTACCGCCCGTTACGCGGCAAGTTGACGAACTTTGATCTGTGATGGAATCAGCTGAAGGTTCATACCGAAGCCGGAAGCCCGGTGGACAGGAAAACTGACACACGGACATTTCGTAAAAACTGTCTGTGCAGTTTGTAGAGCCGCCATTGGCAGGGTCGGGTAACGAAGGGCAAATTCCCACTAAAAACACGCAACGTTGTTTTGAAGTTTGTGCATTTTCAAATTTGTATTTCATATGTGTTTGTACATTTTGAACAGACAGGTTGCGATTCCGACCAGCTTCCGGAGTTGTCGCATGTGATCTGTGAACTTTCGTTTTTGATCCCGTACCCTGTTGTGCAGGATATTTGACAAACCGTCCCCGACGGTACTTGATTGGCGCTAGGATCCACTTTAGGGAGACAGGAAATGCTTTCGTACGGACTCGAAGTTAGACTCGAACACGGCACTAAAATACACATATTTGTGGCGAAGTGTAAAGCACGTGCCAAGTTTAAATCAAGGGTGTGCCACCTTTTTCTGTTGGGGCAAATATAATTAACCGGGAAAAACCCCGGGCCGCACCTTCATTTAACGTAGGTCGACTTTTTATTAGCGTAATTCAAAAACTCTATTGTAAAAAATGTTTAAAAATGTTTCGTTTACAATAAAAAAAATAAATGAAATTCGTAAGTAAAGCATTGTTCACTTTATTATCCTAGCCATATTTGCCTGCAGGCCGCAGGTTGCACACTCTTGGTTTTTAAATAACCACCCATACCAGGTAGCTCAAATCAGCTCGGTGTGACTCTATATTTTAAGGTGGTCTAACTTTGGTATTTGATGATTACACAAAACAAATCGTACGGTTGATTGCACGCAACTAGTTGGTTAGTTTGCTTTGAGCGTACTCATGTTACACATGACTTTCAGTTGTTGATTAACGGTTCATGTTAACCTTACCGCCTTTAGTAAAATGAAGATATACGAATGGACTAGCTATTCCAATTCCAACAATCAGTAAAACGGAAGGAACGATCCGTGAAGCTTTGCACATACCACCAAGGCGTTTGTTGTTCGTCGGCTGGAGAGTCTCGGTTTCTGTTTTAAAAAATAATGTGGTTTAGAGCAAATGAAGGCGGTAGCATTTTGTGTGAAGTTACGTACCGCTCTGTTCAGGGATTGTTGGTGGTATCAAAGGTGCACTATCGGAGAAAGCACTGTCTTGCAGCGCCCCAGTGTAGGAACCGACATTTCTTCCCGACGATGCCAAGCTTGCGTGGCCCGAATCCAATGAAACTGGGGCTTGAGAATCAGTCAAGTGCTGATTTACAATTCGTTTGGCAAAGGTTTGGTCTTCGCTGCGATCGAAGTTGAAAAAGCGCGGGCTACAAACACGTGTAGTCAGTGAATTACTAGCTGTTGCCTTGATTTATTACAATAACTGGAACAGTAAACCTGATAATTCTCTATAAAAACAGGAGAAATTCTTTGAAACTCGACTTACGAAAAGTCCCCAGTCCGTCGTTCACGGGTGTGTGGGTGCACCTGGCGATTTGTTGCGGTTGGCTCCGAAACTTGCGCGGGCAGGAACCGTTTGGGATTTAAATTCTACGAAAAGTACAATTTAATGTTTGCGACGAGATTATATATTTCAGCCTCATTTTTACCAATGAAAGCAGCAGACGTGATACCGATCGCTCGATGAAATCTGAGTTGAATGGAACCGGACGAAGTTGTTCGCATATTTCTACACACAATAAAAAATACGGCTGTGGGTGTGACTTGTTACTTCAAATGTATCATGAATTGACGGAAAACGTATTTACAACTGGGGTTTCTGCGAAAATGTATGATTTGCGGAACAGACGTTAGGTTGTGTAGCAGCAACAGTGCTTTCCAGTTAGTGTAAAACGTAAAAGTTGATATCTCCATACAACGCGCCTTAAATGTTTAAAATTATGATCTTACACCGTAATGAACGCAAAAAAACAGCAGTGTAATCTTAAACAAAGCCATCGCTTTGTGCGTCAAGTTGTCGCCGACTCAAAAAGGAGTGAACGCTCTCTCTCCTACATCGATATGCTTCACTTGCAATATATAGGTCTTTTAAATTCGTTGAAGTATAATAATAACACAGTACCGCAGAGCTGTTATGCTTACCACTGAATTCCGGACGGTTCTCAGGCTGCTGTTTCCAAGATTGTATCATGCAATGCAAAAGTTCTTTCGGGGAGGTTTTAGGAATGAGTTCCAGATCTGGCCTTTCACCAAGGATAACGTTGTTTAGCCAAATGCTATTTTCCTGCGCATCTGTAACGATTGCGCCACAGACATCAAAAACACGTTGATCGGTTTGGAAAATCGTGTACTTACATTTATATGGTTGTTGGTTTGTTAGTAATTCCCAAAGAAATATGCCGAAGCTAGAAACAACACAGATAGTTATCCAGCTGCTGGTTTATCAAGTTAACAGCGGTTACCTATACACGTCTGATTTTGTTGTTGGTTTGGTTTTGGACGAACGTAAATGCTCAGGTGCCAGGTGTGTACATGTGCCACCAATGCCCTTTGTCGGCCCTGTACGTAAAAGAGACTAAATGGGAATAATGGAGTTAACTCCGCATTCCAGTTACCATACAGTGTGGAAAAGGGCCTTGATACGAACACACACAAAGAGCAAACATTCGCTTTGTGTTTTTGAGTATTGTGTTTTCATTCACTAACGCCGGAAGGTAACATAAGGTGCTACTTCACTATGCGTGGGCTGACAGATATCTAAAAGCAAACCGCCAGAAACTATCCTGAGGGAATTTCCGCGGTCCACGAGGTAACCTTCCCACGCACTACAGGGCCGTGTTTGTTTGCGGTGCCGCGCTCGGCGCCTCAAATTTTAAGTTGTTTGCTCTCTTACTAACCTGCCGATTGTTGTGCGATGCGACTGACGGTGTGTAGCACTGAAAGTCCGAAGTCACAAACCTAAACAATATTAGGAGAGGTGACACAGGACTATGTGGTATTAGGGCCACTCACCGATTGAAGTACTGGGAAGAATTGAACCCAAAGGGACTTATGCCACTTGTGACTCGACCAATAAGAATCATTATCCAATACCGGTGCTATGATCGCAAGCTGACTTGTTGGCTTACCTTCACATTCAGTCTGTCGTCCAACAAAACGTTCGCCGATTTTAAATCAAGATGCAGAATTTGTTTGGGTTTGCGGCTGTGCAGATATATCATTGTTTCCGCAACCTATTGCAATAAATTAAACCCCAAAATTGTCGCATACATAATGGGTTTTTGTTTGTTGTTTACCTGAACTGCGATTCGATACTTCAGCGGCATGGTGTCTTCCTTGAAAGGGTTATTAAAAAACCTGTTGCACGACCCGTATTTCATGTATTCCATAACCAGACAGAAATCCCTCGCTGCAGTGAATCGAACCCCGTGCAATTTGACCACGTGTTCGTGTCGGATTTTCACCAACATTTCTGCCTCGTGTTCCAAGTTTCTCTTGTCCCTGTAAGAAACCAATCAATATAACGCTGCTGGGCAAACAACTTGAAGTTATGTGGGAAGGCAAAGTGCTTTTGACGCGTACAAAGTAAACCGCACGCACCTACATAATTTACAAGCCTACCCGTCTGTGCTGTAGGTAATAAGTTGCTTTTCTGCAACATCCAATTCTTTTCCGTTCTTTTTCCATTTCCTGTGTATAACCTGTCCGAAACCTCCATGATCGACGTGGCTCTCCCCAAAGAGCTCGCCATCGCCGAACCGGTATAGTTGTTTAAGTTCCCTTGGTTGTGAGTGATGTGCTGAACTGCTAGCTGTTATATTTTGATGTTCGTCATGAAGTTCTGCTGGCACTGAAGCCTCCATCGTATTTAAGCTTCACACATACATATGTTCCACTGCAAAAGCCTTGCTTTAATGCGAATTTATCGCTAAACAGCTATAACATCTATATAGCTTGACAAGACGGGAAAACACGTTTATTCTGCAGATCTTCAAAAGCAATACATGCTTGCTGCTATTGTACTTACCTTCAACGTTTACAAATACAATTAGGCTACTTCTAACCTATCTGCAATTGTTGATGGCGTTTAGTCCAAGTGCATTTGTTACAATTTCATGTCATCCAAACCAGCAGCAAGTTCAATCAACAACACACTACCGTTTGCCTTTTTCTCGTTCGGTCGCGACGCACCTCCTTCCCGTCAACGGGAGCAGCAATGATTTTTGGTAACGGTCGCTTCTTGAATGATAATTGAAATTTGTTACTTCATTACTAGGTACGGTGGCCCATAAGCACAATTCAAAACTTTTGCAGATATTTTTCTACTAGTCTTGTATAAGTATCAACCATAACTAAATAAGGGTCAAGGTAAAAGGAAACATAAAAAGCGTTTTAGTGTCACGGATGACTACGAGCACAAACACATTCGTTTGTTTACTTTCCTTAAATACGTCACAGATATCTACTCGACGAGTATTGTCGCCAAGTACTAGTTAATAGATGCTTCAAGTATTTTTTGCCCAATCACGGCACCTCTAAGCGATTCTTATTTGACACTTTTGACACGCCGTGTAAACTATTGATTCGTCTTTTGCACAGTGGCGCGAATTCATTTAAATTATTGGGGGGGACTTTTGATTTNAACAACACACTACCGTTTGCCTTTTTCTCGTCCTGTCGCGACGCACCTCCTTCCGTCAACGGGAGACAGCAATGATTTTTGGTAACGGTCGCTACTTGAATGATAATTGAAATTTGTTACTTCATTACTAGGTGCGGTGGCCAATAAGTATAAAACTTTTTGCAGATATTTTTCTGCTAGTTTTGTATTAGTATCAACCATAACTAAATTAGGGTCAAGGTAAAAGGAAACATAAAAAGCGTTTTAGTGTCACAGATGACTACGAGCACAAACACATTCGTTTGTTGTCACAAATTAGGTTGACCAGGGGTGGCTGACAAGGCGACCCCGAGGTCTTTCGCCACCCTGCTGCTCGAAGAACGCGAAAACTAAAAACTGAAACTGACCACAGCGAGATTAACCAAACATATATTGAAGAAAACCGATATTTAATCAAACTTGTTTACTTTTTTTTTTGAAGATGTCACAGATATCTACTCGACGAGTATTGTTGCCAAGTACTAGTTAAGAGATGCTTCGAGTATTTTTTTGCCCAATCACGGCACCTACAAGCGATTCTTATTTGACACTTTTGACACGCCGTGTAAACTATTAATTCGTCTTTTGCACAGTGGCGCAAAATTTATTTAAATTATTGGGGGGGACTTTTGATTTTTGTGGGTAGTTTTTTTACAGAAATAACGTCATATCGATTAACGGAAAGTTATGATGTCACAATACAGATTTTTATGTCACAAACAATGGGTTACTATTCGACTGATACGCCTTATAACGCCGTTCAAATTGTTTGCGATACCTTAACTGTTGCAAGAGTGTTATAAAGTGCTATAATGGTGCTTTTGCAAGTAGGTTTTTAACTGCTGATATTTTCGTTGCGCCACATATTGCTTTCATCTAATCTAATGCATGAAAAGCCCATAGACCCACAAAACCTTTTTGTCGACCTCTGCTAACAAACTCGATAAAGAATGTGTCACCTTCTTCGTTGAATGATTCCAGTAACTTTTGGGCGATCACTGTACGGCACATTTCATAAAAATGATTAAATAAATATTGACACCAAAATCTTTGCGAAAAAATTTCCGCACTTTGCACACACGTTAGTTTCGACAAGATCTGAAATCGGAACTTATACTTTAAACACCTTAAAAACGTGTCTGGGTGACCTACAATATCAACTCATACGGGTCATGCCTCGGTAGTTGGAAACCAACCTTTTACTTCACTTTCGTGTGTGAATTACAGCATGTTCCAACGAAAGACTGACAGCACATGTTACAATTTTAGTTTTACAATTCACACATTATAGTTTTTTCAAAAATATCGCCAAAAATAGTTGTTTTCAACAATTTAATTTGAAGACATTTAAAAAATAAATGATTTGTTAGAGATCCTTTAAGGCAATCATATAAACAGCACTTTTCTTTAAAAGCGTTGATTGCAATTGGTGAAAAGCGGCGCAGGTATTTTGTAAACGGCGAAACCAGCTCAAGGCCTAATTTACGTCCACGTATAAGTACTTCACGCCAAACGGTCGCACCATTGTTGGGTAATTTTTCAGTTGGTTTTGTTGTTCTTTTTGTATTTTGTTTCAATCTTTTTTGTTGGCCATGGAGCTCCATTATTTAAGGTAACTGTATTGTAAGGTAGCTGTCTTGTGTGGTTTCGTTACACTTTACGAAGATTTAAAAGTTTGTTTTTAATTATTAACTGTCGTTCAGTTTTTTCCTTTTCTTTGCTGCTTGCGGAGTGATTCTCGGAGAAGACCAACACACATGTGATCCAGCCTGCGAATCCGATGAAGCTTGTGTAATCAAGTAAGTATTACAACTGCTCCAAATGTTGTTTCTCCGTTTCGCTAACCGTGCGTTTGTGTCATAGACACGGAGTGGGCTTTTGTCAAGCACACGTGGACGGATTGGTAGACGTGCTCTGCCAAGCCCTAATTTGCATTAACGGGCCGTGTGAAAAAGTGATGGAAATGAACGAACACGGAGCCTACATTCACCCAATGTTAGTTCTTGTCGCAGTGAAGGTTTTGTACATGCTAAACTTGATTGTTTTTTAGCTGTGACTGCGACGATGGATACGTGGGCTTGGCATGCGACCTAAAATGTCCATCCTGCAACGACAATTTCCAAGTTTGCTCGGTTTCGTAAGTTACTTTTTTGCACAAAAGTCGTGAATCCGATGTTATAGTTTTCAACGATTTCGTTTTGTTTACAGCCAAGACAACGAGGCTGTATGTGAAATGGCGGAGCCCGCGGATTGGTACTGCTTAAAAGACACTTGTTTGAATGGTGGCTCTTGCAACAACCTTACCGATGCAAATGAGAATACCACATTGTGAGTGCATGCATGTTTTTATAGGTCTTGCAGCATGTTATGTTCTTGCTGTGCTTTTTCAGGTGCAATTGTGCTGAAAACTACGAAGGAATGATATGCGAATCGTTGAAAAAAGGAGGCCGACAGTTTGTTCCCGATGTGCTTATAGACGACAGTGTGTGTGAACCCAACCCATGTGGCGGGGATTGCACATGCAAACCCTCGTGTAAACACGAAATGGGTTATTACTGCGTAAGCGAAGAAGGATATATTGGCAAAAACTGCGACATCGGTGAACTTCAATTTTGTTTTTTATCCTGAAAAATGCTGTTGTAAAACCTGCACATTTTTAGCGATTCCAAATGTTTTCTGCACCGAGAACTACATTGAAATTGAGGTATCTAATCTCTTCTACGAAGAGTTCGACAAAGGCATTGGTAACAGCTTTATTTACGTTTCGCCGAACGCGGACGGCACGGAAAGATGCATCGGTCAGTAGCTTATGCAGGGACTTAAACCAAACCAACAAAAATTCTTGGTAAATTTCTTTTAAATAGCTCACGTTACACCGACCAACACCCTTACCGTCGTGATTCCCCTCCCCTTCACCGACTGCCGGACTAAAATCGAAACCGACGGCGTTGCAGCTTCAGGGATCTCCTTCATGAACAAACTATGGATCAACCGCAACACAGGAGGCCCCTTCGACATGCCAGTGCCTATCATCAATTTCACTTGCATCTACGCGAGAGACTACACGGCAACTACGTCTCTTGTACCACTGTATGTTTTCTTGCAGCATTATAGTCCCTTGACACTTAAGATTATCAATTTCGCTCACTGCATGTAGGATTCACGAGGATGTCGCCGTAGTCAGCAAGTCGGGTAGTTTTGCAGCGGAATTCTCACTCTGCAAAAAAGAGATTTGCGACGACACCTGTCCTTCCTACCTGCAAGTTCGCGATGCTGCTATTTACACGATTGGTCAAATGATCCACTTCAACATCAAGATAGTCACCAAACAGGTTCGGACGATTTGTTAAATAGAAAGAATGAAAACTGAACTGTAACTCTTGCAGAGCGAGGTCCTTCCCGAGGCTCAATTCGTCACAACGTTAGAGAAAATCTTTCTTTCTTGCAGCTCGGACAGATTTGACAGCAACAGTGTGCTCGCTACTATGGCGACGGCTGGGTATGAATTCTGAAAGCAAAAAAAGTTTAATAAATGTGAGCCTGTGAGCATCCCGCTTTCAGATGTCCTTTGTCCAATCCGGTTTTCTCTTTCATGATGACATCGGGAATGACGTCAACCCCGCAGTCTGTGTGCGGTTCGATCCAAGTTCCCCGAAGCACAGCTTGCCAGCAAATTTACATTCATGCGGAAATTCTACTGTGCCTGGCTGGCGACCTACAGGTATCAAAATGTACACAATTCCTTTTCATAAAAGTTTCTCAATTCACCCTTACTTTCTTCCAGGTTTGTGCAACCGACAGTGGGAACAACTTCTGCCTCAACTCAGCCCGAAAACGACGATCGCTCGAAGACGAAAATGTTGCTTTTGCCATGATCGGACCAATCACCATTATTCCCGGATCCAAAGGACGCAAAATCGAAGATCTATACTTACAGGGCACCAAGGAAGGCATTGTTACATTCAGAGATGACGTCATTGTGCCAGACCTGACGGGGAAACCGAATCGCGAGGAGTTCCCGATCATGTCAACACCAGCCAGCAGTGACGTTGCATGTAAGGTTTTGGGTACGGACTTTTTGTAAAAGGAAATTGAATTTATTTTCCGTGTAGATTACTCGCCGGTTGTTCTCATCATCGGAATAGCCTCCTTTGCGATTTCGTGCGTCACAATGGTTGCTTTCATCCTCGCCCGTCTTTTCCGCTCTCGCGACGAGCTCTGTCACAAACCGACGGACACTATTTCGCCAACAGCATAGTTCTGTTATAATATGTTCCGTTTTGCGAACGAATAAACTCACACCTTTGAATATTAATGTCATAATAGTTAACTACAATTTGATACTTAGTTCGTGAAAGCACTACTGTCTATAGTATTTAGATCGGCCAGTCCTCTACAATTGGTAGTAAATGCAAACACTGCGGTGACGAAAAACGTTCTAAGGACAGAATATCAGAACGGATCTTATAAAGCTGAAGCTTACTGCACATTTTAAGTCAGGGCGACGTAAAAATAACGATTTTGCCATGGCATTTAAATAGATTAGGTTACAAAAATGTAAAAAATATTCAGTGTTGTTACATGTACGGATTTGTGTGTTAAACACACGGTTGACCCACTAACATGGCTGACGGTCAGCATTCCGAAAAATGTTTGGCGAACTAGCTATAAGCTTATGATTTCTTTTCTGAAATCGATATTTTTTATACCGCCCTAACAAATGCTGTATTTAGCACCCGTGAACGTTTTATGTATTAACGCATTAATTTATGGGTATGTTGTCAAGATATTTTTGGCATCATCATTTCCTGCAAACGGATGCAATAAAAAAAATGTGAAAAAGCAATAAAACAATAAAAGAAGCTATTCAAGCAACTCACAAGAATACGCGAAGCACGTATTGTAATTAAACCAGCGCACCGAACCCAGTATCAGGGAGTTAATTGGAGCTTTTCGTTGGCGGGGATTAACCAGTCAACTTTTCGGTGTTTTTGCCAGGAGCGATTATAGAAAAAAAATTATTAAAACTATACAGGTGTGAAAATGAAAACGTTAACCACTTCGCTTCGGCCTTTTTTCACGGGATTCGAACCCGCGACGATCCGTTTGTTTGTTCTTTCCTACATAGACGTCACGAAGAGCATGCACTGACAACCAATCTGCTGACACGAAACGGGTTTACATTGGTTGTACCGACATTCGACTAACACCAACAACATCATTTATTTTGTAATCTACGTTGAATATAGATAGCTTCCACAATCGATCTGGAACTAAAAATTAGGATGGTAATGACCAAAATCTGCGTTTTAGGAACGAGATAAATCTGGTAACGAATCATTTATCGGCTCAGTGGGTCAATAAACTTTTGCGGGATACGACTCGCCCTTGAGTTAGTAAGTGTTATGGAAACCGCACAAGAACGTCCGAAACTTCTGTTGTTCGGACGAAGTAGTTGGGTACATGCGCTACATGCAGTATATGGGTAAATGAGCTGCATGCGATATATGGGTACATGCTCTGCATGCGGTACATGCGATTCTAGGGCCCCGTAGAAAGAGTTGCGTTAAAAAGCTGTCCACCTCAAAATGTGGTGTATGTATTTCCTTCTGCCAAGGATGCATGGCTGTACGGAACTGTACGTTTGTAGGGAAGCCCTTCGCAACGGGGTACGTGGAACGCACAACCCAATGCGTACCGTAAGACCCCGGATGGAAGTGTGGTATGGTGCGCAGCAAAAATCATCAACGGGTGCGGCACAGAGGTACGTTTAGCCTTAGCACTTTGTAACAAAGTATACACAACTCAATACGTACCGTACCGAACTGTCATCCTTGCCTCCTGCACCTAAATTTAAGGTTTCTGTTGCCATGTACGCTACCCAAATATGTGCGCAATCGAGTGTGACGAGACTTACATGTGCGCCAAATCGTACCTGTTTGAACGATTTTGTTGGCTTTGCTTGGCCAACTCTTGTGCAACCCCGCACAACTTATTGAATAGGTCGTGCCTTTTAAACAATTTTGATGGCTTTGCTTGGTCAACTCTTGTGCAACTCTGTACAAGTGGTTAAATAAATTGTGCCCTTTTAAACGATTTTGGTGGCTTTGCTTGGTCAACTCTTGTGCAACTCGAAGCAAGTGCTTAAATAAAACACCGTTTCTCACATCTGACACACCATCGACTTTTTGGTCATGTAAGGTGTGAAACCAGGAGCTTAAAACTTTGTCTAATTGGGTATCGCTATGGTTCTAGTATCTGTCTCAGATGCAGAATGTTCATTCAGTTTATGTTTGCTTTGAATTTGAAAACAATTATAAGTTTATTTTGCTTGATTACAACTAAAAACTGTGTAATATCTTTAAAATGCAATCATGTTCAGCTACTTCTAACCGGTATGCATATATATTTCATTAAATATTTTGATGATGGGAAATAACAATTTCATTTACATGTGTTTTTCCTGCTGGCAGGCATTTTTGGTAATAGGTCACCAAATTTGACAGAACTTTTACGGCTGGTGGATATGGACCATATGGTCATGATGGTGTGCTATCAGACACGTTGGACTATACAGTCTCGGTGATTATCCCAATATTTGTTATGTATCGATGCCACAGACAATTATGACACCACAGACAAAATGTTTCATGCACAAACTTAAACATAAATGTGGATGGCTACTGATGTTAAGCTTGAGGAATATATTTTGTACAGTAAACCTTCATCAATTGGGATTTGTTGATCAGAAAAATCACCTTCATTGCACGCATTAGTTACCCAATAATGATAGAATTCTTTTAAAATAAGATGAATTTGAAAACCCAAAAAGCATTGGGAAACAATTAACTGTTGTGTCAATAATATTTGCAGTTAGTCAGCCGAGTGACTGCTAAGTTACAAAGTTGTAGACCAGAGAGCATAGTGCAGTAAATCAAGTGTCTAACAGTTGACTGGTCAAAAAAATCTGGTCAGTTGACTGGTCAAATGATTGTCAAATATCAGTCAAATACCAAGCACGCTATTAAGATGCAATTTTGCTGAAAAGTTAATGATATGCAGCATTACAAGTAACAAAACAATGATCAGGACTGTTTATTTCCTTTACGTACCCCATGCATTTCACTAGATATCATATAACCATGGGTTAACTTACCTTTCAACATCCAAAAAATATGTGTGCGCTTTAGTTAGGTGCTAAGGTTGTAAAACTAAAACTATTTGCACATTGCATCTAATTTTTTACTGATGCTGCAAAAAATACAATCCTTAAAAACTGTTGCACCTTTTCGTCTTTATAATTTCTTAAGCACACAGCTGAGTAATAGCTAAAATATAAACAAGCAGTGTTGAATGGTGCAGTTACATCTATAAATGCCACTCGCATTGAAACAATGTGTAGACAAATTACATTCTACTCTGAACATCCCCAACCATTTATAGATTTTAGCTGATGTATATATATATTGGTATGTGAAATGGAAAACATTTCGCTTTCACATAGTTATGAAATTGCCCAAGTCCTGTATAACTAGTTGCCCTTACAAACACCTTATTCAATATATCAACAAGTATATGTATATGGGGATGAAAAAAGAACTAAAGAAACTGCCTAGCAGATGCAGTTAGTTAGCACCAATTGCCCTCTATATGTTATGGTTTTAAAAAATTTGAATGTCCTTCATGTGGGGACTTCTAAAGCTCTATGCCCTTATGGTTCAAGACTAAAAATATTCTGCCATGTCTCATAACAATAGAAGGTAAAAGCGGTGCAGATTATGTTACAATGGTTACAGATGTTGTTACATTGATGGTTTTTATTGCAGACTGTGGCAGATGAGTAGGGACTGAATACAACCCATATTATAACCTTTGAAACCCTGTCAATTTATATCAAGTTATTGAAAATGGGTGACTCAACAAAGTTTCAGTGTGACTATGCAAAAAGAAAGGCCAACTGCAAAAAGTGCAAGAAGCCTATCGATAAAGGGGAGCCTAGAATTGCAAAAATGGTTCCAAATTACTTTAATGATGGTGATGGTATGATGAAAAACTACCATCACATTGATTGCATGTTCGAGGTGTTTCAAAAAGCTCGGGCAACAACAAAAAAGATTGAAGATGTCACTGACTTGGAGGGATTTGCAGATATGAAAGATGAAGAAAAAGAGTCAATAAAAAAGAACATCCAGTCTCTGTGCCTTCATCAAGAAAAGAAAAAAACACCGAAAAAGGGCACTCCACAAAAGCGTAAAGCCTCGAGCACTTCAGATCCACCACCAGCCAAAATCTCTGTTGATGCAAAACCCTCACCTAGCAAACCTCAAACACCTGACAACGTCCCAGTCAATCCCCAAAGCAAGGATAACCTTTTTCGAGAGTTTCGGCGACTCTGTGCTATGATTGCCGATGAATCAAGCTACAATGAGAAAACTAACATTGTAAGAAGGTACATTACTAAAGGGACAAGTGGAACTGCCTTTTCAGGTGATCTTTACATGATTGTAAAGCTCTTAATGCCAGGGGTAATTAAACGCACCTACAATTTGCAAAGTAAACAGTTGGTAAAATTGTTTAGCCAAATTTTTGGTGAGGACTTGGATGAAATGATTGAGGATTTGGAACAAGGCGATGTTTCTGAAACTGTTTTTAAGTTCTTTGAGGCAAGCTCTGTGTGTCCACCTAATAAGAAAAGCTCCCTCACTATTCATGATGTTGATACGTTTCTTCAAAATCTATCACGACTGACAAGAGAAGAAGACCAAATGGCATCACTGGAGAAAATCACAAAAAAATGCACAGCAAATGACCTGAAAACAATCATTCGGCTTATTAAAGGAGACCTGAGAATAACTGCTGGTGCAAAGCATATTTTAGATGCACTAGACCCCAATGCCCATGAAGCATTTAAGGCTTCAAAAGATTTATCTGATGTCATCACAAGAATTATGGATAACCGAAAGAGTGGAGTAAAATCTTTGGAAGTTAGGGCTTCCCTAATGACCCCAGTTGCCCCAATGCTGGCTGAAGCATGCAAGTCAGTTGAACAGGCAATTAAGAAATGCCCAAATGGAATGTACTCAGAAATAAAGTATGATGGTGAAAGAGTGCAGCTTCACATGTCTGGTGGAAGTTTTCAATTTTTCAGTCGCAGCTTGAAACCTGTTCAACCACACAAGATCCAACATTTTGAGAAGTACATTCCACAGGCCTTTCCTGGTGGCAACAACATGATACTGGATAGTGAGGTTTTGTTAATTGACACCAAAACAGGTAACCCACTCCCTTTCGGCACTCTGGGCATCCACAAAAAGTCCAAGTTTGAAAATGCGAATGTATGCCTTTTTGTTTTTGATATCTTGCACTTTAATGGGGAAAACCTCATGACCAAGTCGCTTCAGCAAAGGCGTAAATGTTTGGAAAAGAACATGAAGGAAATTCCCAACAGGGTATTGTTTTCTGAGATGAAATTTGTAAACAAACCAGATGATTTGAAAAACATGATTATCCGAGTCATTCAGGAGGGTCTTGAAGGTTTGGTATTAAAAGATGTAAATGGACTTTATGAACCAGGCAAGCGCCATTGGCTGAAGGTAAAAAAAGATTATCTGATGCAAGGACAAATGGCTGACACAGCTGATTTGGTTGTACTTGGAGCCTATTATGGAACAGGCAACAAGGGTGGTATCATGTCAGTCTTCCTAATGGGCGTTTATGATGAGAATAGAAAAAAGTGGAGCACTGTGACGAAAGTTGGCAACGGACATGATGATAAAACCTTGGAAAAAATTAACAAACAGCTAAAAACAGTAAAAATCAGCAAGGACTTCAGCAGGGTACCAGACTGGTTAAATGTTACCAGACAGTATGTCCCAGATTTGGTTGTGCAAGATCCGAAAACTGCACCTGTTTGGGAAATTACTGGCACTGAGTTCAGTAAGTCTGATGCACACACTGCTGATGGTATTTCTATCCGTTTTCCGAGGGTCACAAAAATCCGCAATGACAAAACATGGGAAACTGCAACCTCCCTTCAGCGCCTTAAGTTGCTTTATGTTAAGTCCAAAGAGGAATCTGATATTTCCCTTCTTTTGGGTCAACCATCCAGCAGCACCAATAAGTTGGACCCACAAGCTGATTTCCTTAATGATGTGTTCTTTGGGTTAAGATTTTTTGTTCCTTCAGGCTTGGCAGATAGAAAGTGTGTGGTTCGCTATATTACTGCATTTAATGGTGACGTCATTGAGGAATTTGACATCAACAATGCCACACACATTATCAAGGGTGAACAGGATTTGAAGGTGGACAGTTCACTTGCTGCAAAGATTATTGAAGTTGACCATTTCTGGCAGTGTGTCAAAGAAAAAACCCAACCCTAATTAGTTCACTGCATTTTGTTTATTGTGTTGATATTTGCAAATCTATAAACGTTTCTGTTTCTCGTTTTTATCAGTTGTAATCATTGTTATAGTTTTTAGTTTCAATCAATGTGAGTGGAAAGATTTGTTTTACAACATGAACTGTGTTTATGATTATTGTGTTGTGGATATGATAATGGCAAAAAGTTGCAGGGCCATGTTAAGTTACATTTGGAACGGTGAAGTTGTGTAGGATTTGGTACCAATAGTGGTGAAGTTGTGTAGGGATTGGTACCAAAAGAGTTGTTTTCATCCAAAAAGTTGGCTAATGAAAAAGTTGTTTTTTTTTAGACAAACAGGGAAGTGTTGTTAAGGAAGTTTGTAATTGTAGATATTTCCAATGGGCCACACAAAGGCATCAACCAGGAAATGCACCAAGTAAAGCATCTCTGAGTGAATTTAGCCTTGGGTGGCCCCTGGAACTTCACACCCACCGCTAGCACCGTTGCCGGCGACAGCGCGGTCGCTACGGGTGATCTGTCACAAGGACCGGTTGTGGAAGGGCACCCGATCTTACTGGGAAGGTTTGGGGTGGGCTCGCATGAAAGCGAAGCCCATTTTCGAAGAAAGCGGTACAGTAAATGTTATCTGTACTTATCCTTGAACTTGCCGAATTTCGAAGTATGCGTGAACGAGATTGGGACCACCATGACAAAAGCCCTTCCACGTCATAGCAGAATCGCGCTGTGTCCAAAGGGGCGTGCACGGTTTTATACCCAGCGAAATCACGTGAGCCGAAAAGAAAAAAAGGCCACACGATTCATGACGTGCGGTGTTGCGCCACAGCTGACAATAGTTCATTTCGGTTCATTCATTCGTTTGCGCAATAAAGAGTCAACCAACGCCATACAAAGGGACTCGACCCACTTTCAATGCAACATAACATCGTGTTTTGTCAATTTTCACCAAAATAATCCAATTAACCCCTCGGCATATTTACATCCTCTGTCCGATTTCAACGGCTAGTAAATAGACCAAAAACAGTGTTGCTACACATCACGTGGTTCTGACAAACCGTCGATAATCAAAAAGTAGTACTCTCATTAAAATATCCAATCGCACACCTTATCAAGCATGATCAAGTGGAGTTTGCTGACGATATGCTTAATCTCAACCCGATGGCCCAAATTGTTAACATAACCTAATCTCTATAACTGAAACATCGTTTTATTTGTTTGCAAACAAATATTCGTTTTAAAACACTTTTTGCCCAAATTGGGAGTTCAACCTTTTTACATTACACCACAATATCCCCGCAAGTCAATCGAGTCAAAAAAATGTGAATGTCCTTCATGTGGGGACAAATGATGATACTTTACGCGATAAAATGATGATACCCAAAGTTCTGGGTTGAGCGGTGCACTGTAGCATTTTAGGCACCAACAGACATCGACATTGGCGTTGATATTAAGGCATAAGCAAGTTTTGTGTGACGATTTGGATTTCTAAATGGTAACGTGGTATGCAGCAACCTTTAATCAGTCAAAACCACTATACAGCACCCGAAATTGACACAGGATGTAAAAAATGCACCCTGCGCACCAAAACCCAAAGTGGCCTCGGTTTATAGGAACACCAATTCACCTGACAGCAGCCCCTGGGCCAAGCTTTGTCGTTCCCAAACAAACACGTGATTTATTTATCGACTTTTGTGTCCACATTGACGCGCACAATCGCTTCACTGAATACGACACCAAGGCAACGCCACTGACAAAAGAGGGTACGCCAACGGCACAACGCAGAGATATCAAAAAGAAACTTTTCGTCCATAGCGACATGTAAAAACTGACACCCAACAATTGTCATGCAGACTTTACAAAGGGTATATTGCACCATTTAGCGTGGGCAGTTTCTAGTAACATGTTTCATACTGGTAGTATATTTTACCTACATGCTATGTTAGTGGATTTGTGTTACACTTAAAACGCACGTACCGCTTTACAAAAATAGTACAAAAAGACCGTTTCGTATGATTTGCTCCGAGTAGCTCAAAGCACCGCTCAGTTATAATACCGTCTCAAAACGGACAAACACTTCAATTGGAATGTTACAAATACTTTTAAAAAGTAAATACAGAGCGGGAGTCGGTTCAATTGCTGAAGAAAATACCAAATGCTTTCATAGATTTGTCACAGTGCAGGAAAATTTGACTGCGTCAAAGTAATTTGTTACTTAGTTTTGGGCACAGCACCGATCAATAATCGAGGTCGGTTAGTCGCATTTTGCTCCAAGTCGGAACGTTGAACTTCAGAACACAGGAATATATGAACCGGCGGTTTTGAACCACGCGACAACACGGTGCGATAAAAAAAAATTAACAGCTTCAATACAAGCAGAGTTAACAGCAAAATACTGATTTTACACCCATGAAAGGCCCGTAGCATGGCGGTGTGTATTTGTGGAAGAACTGAAGTGCTGATCCTGTTGCGTTACACCGTACCTGTCATGGAACCTTTGATAGTCCGAACTTTCGTGCCCAAAGTCTGTACCGCACTCGCTTCGGGAATTTACCGTACCAGGGGCAGCTGTAAGGGCGTAGTTATCATGCTCAACCAGGTAACAGCTATACGCGGGTGAATCGCCCCGGCCGTCGCCCAAATATTCGTAAGTCAAATTGCTGTAGGCAAACGGGCGATATTTTGAAGGGTCTTTATAGCTATGCATATTATGGTCGGTATCGGAATGTATCCGCCGTGTTCTGGGAAGTGGGACAGGCTTTCTGGAGTGTGAACCGTCGTAACGCGGGTGTTCCAAGTGATCACCCGCTGAGAAGGAACGGAAGTGCTTGCGCGGCGCTGGAATGGGATAATACTTAGACTGCGGTGGAATGGATCTGGCGGAATGTGGTGTGAACATTGATTGGCTTGCTTCGTTTTCGTACACTGTGCTAACACTGCTTTGCGGTCGGTGGGTATCCATGCTGTGCGATCTGCTGTGTGGCGAGCTGGAGTAGGTATCATATTCGGAAAGTGGGACTGAATACTTCGATTTTCGAACGCTGCTTGGATCGACGTAATCTTGTCTTTGTTTGCCGGCCGGGTCAAAGGTATCGAGGCGAGGTGAGAAAATCTGAGTGTGTTGTTGATGGAAAAAGTGGCTGTTTGGGCTTCTGCTATATTCATGGTAGCTGTCACCATGCGATGACGAGGAGGTTGCCGATCTCGATCTTAACGACTGACTGCAATTTGTTCTGCGATAAGATGTTGAATTTTCGCTAGTATTTAACAGGTTTGACGCGTCGGAAGTGGGAGTGTCTCTTGGTGTTTGAAAGTCTTGTCTAACCCTCGCACCTTGGTATTCAGAAAACTGTTGGTGAATCCCATGTTTGTCTGAAATATGAGTTTGTACGTCCGACATTTTCCCCACCAAAGCGATGAAGGATCCGTAGTAGGGCTTCTTTTCTAGCTTGTTTTCGGGCACTGTGTAATACTCGACATCCACACATTGTTCTCTGGGTGTCGATGAGCACGGAGACAGCGACGGTTCCTCTTTAGCCCTCACAGCCGCTCCATGCATGTGACTCTCTTCTGCGAAAATCCTTCCATTGTTGTTATTGTTCACAGTCTGGGGCGTCCAACTATGCTTCGTTGCCCAATGTTGACCCACACCCAATAGTTCGGCAGCTGACTTCTTTCGGCCGCTGGAGAACGCGTTATTATGCTGCTTCGCTAGCTTAGGTTGCGACGTACAGTTGTCAGCTGTCAAGCAATCCAGTTCGCTGTGCGCATGGGCGCCATTATCGTTTACACTGTTTTCTACCGACACGACAGAAACATGGTTGTTTGTTTCAGGAGAAGGTAGAACAGCATTGCGTTGGTGGTTGGCGGCTTGTGGGTGGGAGGTCGATATGGCAGCAAACACCGCTTCACCACCTCGCAACGATTGCACGGATTCCACTCGCCTGATGGACACAGTTGAGTCAGCGTTGACTTTTTGCAGTTTGTCGGGTGACCGTGTTCGTTGACGACCGGCACTGGCTGACCCTGTTGTAAATATGATTTTCTCCATGAAAATGCGCCATGTAACTACAACGGTCATTTAATTAGAACAAGGTGTCAACACTGTCGTTACATCACAGCAGCCGAGGTAAGCTCCAGGATAAGGTCAAATTGAGGAAACGGCATAAAGATTAAATTTTAATTTTAGTTACACGCTGCAAACAAATTGCAGTGGCACTAAAGAAATGCGAAGGATAAAATTATATGTATGGCATAACTTTCAACATACAAGCAACATTGTACCATGTGGAGTTGAAGTTTTAACACAACCTAACAAACTTCTGCGCCAATTTTGTCTGCGTTCTTGATGGAGGGCTAGTCAAAATACAGAAAGTAAAAAAGCAGCAACTGACCGTTCTGCGCTGCTTTGTAGCTCAATGGATCGAAGTCAAGACCAACATCTCCCATTACTCCGGGAAAGTTTGGGCCTAGTCCATCAAATGGACTGTTGGCGGGATGCGCTTTTTCATTGTCCGTTGCTGACTGCGGAACCACCCTGTTACAAAACGATCAACAATCATATCACCACAAGAGTAAAAAAGTGTAAAATCGTGACTTGGGGGCACTTGCAACTAGACCTAGGTTTAAGATGCCACACAAAGGGCACCTAATTTTTTAAAGTCTGTATTCACATAAGTTGTCACGTGTGGCATACAGTTTAAACTTATGGATGTTGAATCAGACATAGTTTTTTAATTTGATCACTTGCGCAGAGAGAGGACTAGCAGTGGATCCAGCAAAGCTTAGTGGTTAACAAACAAACCTAAGTGGCCTAATATACTATTTAAAAATTACATTACAAGGACATTGTCTATTAATTTAACTATCCGAGGGGGCAAGCAGGTTGGTCATTACGGCTTGGTGGTCAAACAAATAAATGACAGCCCCCAAAAGGCTTACCTGATAACCACTTAGGACATTCCCCTTATTCACCTACATGGTGTTATCACATATTTTTGTAATAACGACTTCGACATTCATGAAAGTTATGGATCATTTGAAATAGGTGACACACCACCATGACTACTTCCACCAAACAGTTCATCTGCCAATGTGCTTGGACAAGTTGCAGGGAAAAAAAGAGAAAAAACAATATGCGTCCCATAAATACTAACTTAGCATTTTCGTCGATTAAGGCTGCCTCCCTGTCCAATGCTTCCAATTCTTCCTCGGAATAAACACCACCCGAAGGTCGTGGTTGCTTCGGTTGTTGCAGTCGCGTCATCATGTCGTCATCACTGAGTGGAGTGGGGGTGTACGGAACCTGTGGTTCCGGCTTCGTTCTGTCAGACAGACTGTTCGTCTCCTGCGCAGAAAAGGATCTGGTTAATGACTGTATAATTCTCCCGGTCTTATAACGCATTGCAGGTGTGTTGTGAGATGTTTACAGCCTTCTGAGTAACTACAGTGGTTCAACCGTTAACAACGACACTCATTAGAAAACTAGAAAGTGAACCGTAAAGATAACAAAATTTATCATTTTTCACATCCACATTTCGGTTTTAACACTGGTTTTGGTTGCTTGTAAACTTCTGCATTAGCTGGAAGCTTTAATATACACCAGCAATTAAAATTACACTTTCAAAGTTTAGCTAGTTCCCCGCTTTATTGCCTTTTTCTCCCTGAGGCTTTACTAAAATTTGGTTTTCCAGGTGGGCCCTCTAAATAGTAAAAACTGTTTGCATGGCAACCATAGCGCGCACAAGTATCTCAGCACCTAACCTCGCTTGACACGGCTTGGAGAAGAGAAGCATGTGAGAAGTTGAGGGTTCTTCGCGTCACTGTGGTTGGGGCGAGGTCGGACGATCGACCCGACGTGAGAGAATCTTCGCTCTGGCAGCGACGAAGGGAGGCTGAAAAATACAAATGATGGAATAGGTTTCATACAGTTCATGGCCTGTCTTCAAAGAGCTACCAATCTCCCGGGCTATGTGGATAGACCTTGGCGAGCCAGAACACGAGCACTTGGGCCCAAAAGGGCTTTTTTATGCTAGGTGTTCCGCCCAGCATAAGAAGTTACGCTTGGTGATCAACCAGAAACGTTTAGTATTGTAAACAAAACGTTTTGAGAAGTGTCTCCGGGGTCTAAACTACTTGAATTTAATTTAAAAACGTATTTAGATCAACTCGTTACACAACAATTTGTTTACNACGTTTAGTATTGTAAACAAAACGTTTTGAGAAGTGTCTCCGGGGTCTAAACTACTTGAATTTAATTTAAAAACGTATTTAGATCAACTCGTTACACAACAATTTGTTTACAAGCGCTCGGCTTGCAAGCAAAAGCTAACACACCAAATTATCATGGATAAATCCATGAGGCAAGTATCATTATGTGTTCGGGGCGTAAAATAGCTCCAATAATCAACTGTTACGACATTTCAGTATGGCGTCATAAGAGGCAAGTGCGTGCTGCTGAACATCACGCTTTCAACATAAAACGCTTAGTACTTTACCAAAGTGAACATCAGTGATTTTTGGCATGGACCAATCCGTATAGCCGCAGTTACTTGGACTTTGTATCGCCACGAAGCGCTCATCGAAACAGCATGACACAAGGCTACATACTGATCTTGAAGTGAAATCGAAAAACAATTGCTTTCGATAAGATTCAACTTATGAGTCACAATCAAAATCTTATTGGACCGGCACCCTATTAGACACCGTTTGTATTTGAGCAAAAGTCACAGATATTTGTACCACTTTCTATGTACATTTGCGTAAGTTCAACCGCGTGCCTATCTGCGTCTATTTCCGGTTGTTTGATGTGTGCGTTGTGCTTTGTTTATGACACATTATGAATAGATTCTGATTTGCATTAACGTTTACGTTTGGATGGTGGGTACAGCAAAATCGTTTTAGGGCAATTAGCCAGAACAACATGTCCGCCACCTTTTATGATCAACGCAAGATATGTTAACGCCCCATCCAATTAGTCACAACAGATTAAATTTCGGAGAAGGCACTTTTTGCCGTAATGTCCAACTAAATGCGATGTTATTTTTCAGTACGGCGCTTCCAAAAAAACTTGACCAACAATCTCAAACCGGTGATATCTAGTTTTGCCTGAAAAATACCATTGGAAGTATAAAGGCCGTTCATGACTTTGTTAGCCTTTACCGACCTTTGTGGGTTGAAAAGTTAATTCATTGTGATGGGTGTGACACTTGCATTCGGAGCCATATCAGGCGAGAGTTTGTAATCAAACGCCAATCACGCTAATTGAGGAAATCGCATCATTTATGCGAATCGTGTTTGAGCCCGTGCCAGATTGTCTGGTTGAATGGAGCGCAAAACACGCACCAGTGAACGAAGTTAGCGCTATTCACTAAGTTGGGACATTGGTAAAATTATTGCATTTCATTTCAATCAAAGCACTACATGACAAGTAAAGGGATTTTGGATGGCTTGTGGACAACAAAATTACCGATTTTAAAGTAAAATTTTGTTTTATTTTGGGAGGTCAATATTCATGTCAGTTATTTTTTGGTAAATTAGTTGAAAACGCAACACAAAATCAAATTAATTGCAAACAACACTTTTTTTTGTCACAGGCATGAAATAAAGACACCAAGTCAACAAATTGAAACTTTACCTTGTCTTGCAACAGTGGAACTTTTTCTCAACAAACTTCCCAATTTGACTTTCCAATTCGATCCATTGTTTTGATGATGTTTAGATGAAGTTGATGGGGTGGTGCACTGTTCAGGAATAGATGAACTCTGCGGCACTGCAGCAGTGATACCATGCTTTTGGTGGCCTAAAACATGTATACACATATTTTTACAAATTCACATAATCATTGAACACCATTTAGGTGCCATGGTGAAAGTTTCGATAAATGCACAATTCAGTTACATAACTTTGCACTTGTGTGAGGTATGATTGCAGGAATTCATTGGGAAATGGTGTAAATACACACAATAAGCAAAAACAGAGTAACGTACCTGACTTTTTAACACTAACTGCAGTAGAACCATGTGATTTTTGTAACAGGTTGCTTGTACTGGTTGAGGTAGATTGGCCTTTTTTGTGTTGTCTTTTTCTGGTGCAGAATAAAATACCCATTAATTTATTTCTGTGGGAACACTTAAATTCACATTTAAAAACAAGGTAAAGATAGTATGTCCAACAATAACCAAGTGATGTTTTTACCATAACGTTTAAACGGTGCACAAATATAATGAAAAGCTCATGTGGATGAACATACAAACTACAAGTTGATACGAGCACAATTTAGCAACTCAAAGTTAATACTTACTGTGACACAACAGTTGACGACTGTCCCACGTACACAACCCATAGACAAGTGCCATGCAAGTTAGTAGTAGAAAAGCAAATGGAAAATAGACTAGAAAATTTGTGATAGAGGTAAGGGGTATGCATAAAGCCAGAGATTTTGTCAAGGGTATGCAAGCATAATTCTTTTGTTGGTACATGCAAAGGTAAAAAACTCCATGGCTTGAGACTCCAGTAACATGCAAATCATGCCAGGCATGCCAAGACAATATTTTTAGTAACATTTATTGTGATTGTTGGGTTCAGTAATGCATTATGTAGGACCAAAGTAACCAACGTTAATTATGTTTTGTAACAACACATATTTTTTTAAATTTCATAAACTTGTGCCCTGAATTAAAATTTGTTATTTAATGTAGAGCGTGTAATACACATTTGCAATAGGTGTGTGAATTAATCAGCTTCACAGCCTACACTTTTTCCATTACGTAACTACAGATTGTGTGCGAATGGACAAAGCAGTTGAGTGAAAAATGACACAAACAAGCATGCAATCTACTGAATTAGTTGTAAAGCCTACTGCTACTAAAAGCTAAAAGGTCACCATGTAACATTGGTTTCAACTCGCATGGGCGACAGATTAGTATTCAATCCAAAAGGTCAGCAAAGAGCCAGTATTGATTATAAGAATGGGGGAAATTACTTTTGCCACACATGGAATAAGGGAAAAGTTCAACTAGAGTTGGGAAGATTTTCTGCGAGACTCTTTATCAAGGTCCTCATTTTTGTCATCGTTTTCGGGACTGTCAACCGCAGTAAAGATACGGCTTATGGGTATTTGTCGATTTCTGCGTTTTTGTGTGAAGTCGCCATATGATCGCCGTCTGCACATTTTACACAAAGTAGGCAAGGCTGGTTACCGACAGTTAAAGAAAATTGAAAATAAAAACACCCACATACTAAAAAGTGACCAACAGGTCATGCAACAGATCGGGCACCAAAAGAATAAAAAAATAAAACAATTTTTTCGATTATTCTAATAAATTTAACAAAGACTACATATTTTATTTATATATTATACTTTTAATGGAACCTGCAAGACAATTTAAATCCCCTTTAACAGATATTCTAAAAATTGGCAACATTTTTGTTTATTCTCACCAGCTGTC
The DNA here is from genome assembly GCA_008931825.1 of Phallusia fumigata. Lineage (NCBI taxonomy): Eukaryota > Metazoa > Chordata > Ascidiacea > Phlebobranchia > Ascidiidae > Phallusia > Phallusia fumigata. Next base: position 25,989 of record QXVZ01034393.1, read on the forward strand.
TACCACCACAGTTATGAGATTAAAAAATAAACATTAACAACCAACTATGACTAATCTAAAACATTTTGTTTCGATGTGAGACCAAAGTACACGCCACACCACTTGCTTCACAAAATGTTCTATGAAAACTTTACCAACCCATTAATGACACTTTTGTGTAAACTAGCGAAGTATAATGTGACCTTAGACTGTTACATTTTTGAAGGTGTTAATAAACAGGTGCAAATGTGACAATGATTTAGCGCTATCAATGGAAAATAAGTTGCAGATTTTTTTAAAAGTGCACATACAAACAAGAAACTGTACATATCCAAGCACGATAGCTAAATGCATGGGTACAGACATCTTCAAAAACCAAAACCAACCTTCGATCATTTGACGATCTGCTTGAAGAGTTTCGAAGTGTTACATCCGAAGCAATACTCTCAGTGAATGAGGAAGAATTAAAGTTTTCAGAAGATGTAGGCGTTGCTACCATTTTGGACCTAGCCTGGGCTTCTTCTAAACTTATAAGTTTGGGTGTAGAAAGTACCATAAGGGAACGTGGCCTCATTGGCTTGTGATCTAAAATTTAATTAAGGATTACACAAAATTTCACCGCCCAAAAGTTTACTCTGCAGAATGCTGCCCAATATAAGTTATTTAGTAGGTTTTGCCAAGACTACATATTTGTACTTTTTTCAAGCAATAAATGACTTTATTATAAAAAAAAAACAATTTTTCCTCAGAAATTTTCTTCATATTGTAAAATACCCTCACAATACTTTTGTCCCAGTTTAAATACAAAAGTACTTTCTGTCCTTTACCGCTGGCAACTAACAGTACATGAACCATATAAAACAGATACAAAACCATACAATACCTGCATCATATTGCTTTGTTTGAAGACTGTCACTGAACAGTATGTCACCATTGACAATCAAAAACTCAAGAACCACAGACTGTACACGAGCTTCAGTGAAAGCGGCAAGTCCAGCTTCTATTTCACGAGATCGCAAAAGGTTTGGAGCCCAAACAATGGCCAGGTTGCGGCAGTGCATTGATGTCCGTGCATCATGGCCAGCCATAAAGTTGAGATGTTTGATTAGATGCTTCAACGTTCTAAATTAAAAAATGTGGTTATTTTCCTTACCATTTGAAGCATCAGGTTATGAGAAAAAGAATATACAATGTCAATGAAAAAATTAATTTTGTTATTTAGTACAGAACCTATTTAGTTTTTACATACACTTAAACCAAGAACAATTTGTCAAGCAAACATTGACAGTCCCTGCACAGAAAAAGTTAATAAGATCAGCAGAGTCACAGCAGAAAAATCAATGTATTGATTTGTGCCAACCTGTAGTGTGGTGGTGGTAACTGCTGAATAATGTCATGGACCTTAAGTAATCTCTCTTCTGCCTCATAGTCTGTGACAGCACTTGCAAATCGGTTGTACAGCTGGTATGTCAGCAATGGGTTGGGCAACTCCCTATGAACACATTTTTTATACACCGAGCAAAACAACAACACCTGCCTAATACATGCAGAGTTCAGTACGTCTACAGAAGGTAATTTTGAAGCAAACTTAAATCCTACTGAACATATTGCAAAAAATAAGCATAGACAGCAAATTGTACTCCAAAAAGTTCGTAATAAGTTTTTTCTACTATTACAAAACTTTGCCAATCACAAAACCAATGTTAGGCATGCTGGGTATGTGTGTCAATAATCCTACTGTTTCAATAATTGTATACTGATGATCACTCACCTGAAATACAACTTGCAGAGACCTGCTATGCTGTGAGGATCACACACCATATGTTTTTCTTTTGACATGCCTGGAACATGGCCTGTTTTAGGAAGACCGGAAACTGCCTTTTCAAGGTTGGGACGATTGTCAGAATCAAACTCATAGCGCAAAAATCGAATGTGTGAAGCTACTCCAGATATTCTGTATATCCCATCAACTATTCCATGTTCCTCTACAAACTTTATGCAGTTCAGGACAACAGATGGAACTGTGCACAAAAGGATTTCTTTAAAACCTGTTATTTTATAATCAAAAATACATCTGGCATACCATCTTCCCCAGTCCTATGCAACAGCTCTCCTAAATCACAGCCAAACACTCTCTCTTTTAAAATTCCCTTCTTTTTCAGCTGGGCTTTGGTCGGACGATTTGCAAGAAATGACCGCAGAAATTCCATAATTTTTCCATTTTTCTTCTCAACTAAAACAAAAACCTCATGATTAAAAAAAAACTATTTTAACAATGTGTTGATGGAAAGACTTCTTACTGGGGCCGATTGAAGGAGGGCCACTGTACTGGGGTGGTGAGAAAGGGCGTTCATGGGTGCCCACTACATCATTGGCACTGCTGATCCGTCGCACACACATGGAAGGAAATGCACCGACCCGAAATCCATGTTTACCTCTCCACCAACCACTGGCTCCCATCTCTATTATAGAAACCATGTCACCAACCTAAAGAAACAATACATAAAATTATTTTTCTGTGAATAAAATAAAATGCTACTTTAAAATGGAATTCAGTACAAAGTTTACCCACATGTACAAGTGGCCACGGGTAGCTGATAACATTTATATTATTGTAAAAAAAACAAAAACTTAGGAAACTCTTAAAACGCAATGCACAAGCCAGATAGGTAAATCAGTTTACAAACACTTTATTTTTCCACAAATCAATTGATAAGTTATTTTTTTGGTCACTTAAAAGCATTTGTGCAAATATTTGCACAAACATAAATGTTATACATTTCACAACACTTCATACCTCAAGAGTTAATTCATCCTCATCTCGGGCGTTGTACCTCCTAACCACTCTAGCTGCAGCCACAGCAGGTATATTTATGTCAGCAATGTCACCAAGTGCATGGGGTGCAAGGTTTCGGCCATGATTATCAGTTTCAAGCCAATGCAAAACCGGTGCACAATAGATTTGCCCACCGCTGTCCCCAAGGTTTGTTATTGTAGACAAGGTAAACATGTAGGACTGCAGAAATTGGTGAATAGCCTATATAGTTTAAAAAGATGGTTGTTGAGTGTGTACTTTACTTTGTTAGGTCACTAAAAATACCTCTAGCGGTTTAGGTTGCAGAGCCTCTTCACTAACTTCACTGAGCTTTGAAAACTTGCGATCGAACACACATTCATGGAGCAAGGTGTCAAGTTTTTCAAAGTGCAAAAGATTGCGTTTAACTACCCAGCTCTTTTCCTGCAGACAAACAACAATTTTAGCACAATATATTGGGACTAAAAAGAAGACCGAGCATTTTTTTATTGGGCACCAAGCATCTAATGCAGTAGTCTGGAACCACTGGCATGCATGTCCCAGGTGATTTTATTCCAATACATTTTTTAGGCCAACAGAAGTGCCTTTTTTGTAAGTTTTATTATCGAGTACAGCACAACTGCAGCAACAAGCTGCAGAGTTGTATCGATCAGCCAACTAAACACAGAATAAAAAAACCAGTGACCTCAGAAACATGGCCAAGTGATTAATAAGAAGTCATTAACATTTCGACATAATTAGTTAACCGTCACACTGCATTCAAAAGGTTGCCAACACACAATGCTCACCCAAGTATGCTGGGGTTAAACATCAGGCATATGCGACATCACAACAGATTAGTTGCTATACTTTAACTAATAAAACTAAAATGTTCCTTTGATGTTGAAACAAAAGTGGTAATACCTTGCATGTAACACGAACACAAAATGCAGGCTTGTAGCCTTCAAAGATAAATGATCCATTAATCTGTAGTCCCTCGCTTAGTTCCTCAACAAGTGAAAGCTAAATCACAGAAACAAAACAGTAATTATTTTTTGGATTAATTTTTTATAAGGCATGCATCATAGTTTGAAGCAATTTTTAAACAAATATGCCATACAAAGTGCAGGTAACCTACCTTAATTTGTCCATAATGCACAGTTTCATAATGAAAATGAGCACAGTCTTCGATACGAGGAAATTTGCTTGGGGGTGAAGGTGATGAAAATTGTCTGAACAAAATGGTATCAAACATTACGGTTTAAAAAGATTAGTTTTACCAATTTGTTTACCGTGGACTTAGGGAAATTGATGTGCGCACTTTTGGGGAGTTGACAGGAATGTCAGCAGCAGCATTCTCAGATTTCATTTCCATGACTAATGGTGGTCATTTTTGTTCCTTAGCTTTAGTCAGTTTACTAACCTCTTTTTGCAATGATTTATGGACAGAGTTTATCATCGCATACAGCTATATTTAAAAGATATGTTACAACAATTGCTTTATCAAACTTGTACATCCCAAAAGTTACTGGCTGATCTGGTATATTGGCACACTTTTAAATCTTGCACGTTGCCTCGCAAAGTACTATAAGTTAAACTCGAACAACATAAAGGTGGTGTAAACATTTCGTTAAACGGTCATACATGGTTTTATATTTACGCAAAATTTATGTGAGAAGTGAGAACGCACAGAAACAAACTCAATTGTGAGAAAAAATCCCATTAGCGAACTGATAAATATACAGCTATGCATAAATACATACCTGTGTAATTTTTTCAGCAGAAACCAGCCATAATTTTTCCTTGAAATTTGTAAAAACAATTTTTTTCCTAAAATTACACATAGAAAACTAAAAAAACATCGGTGCTTTGTATTAATTACCACGACCATGTGCTGCGTTCTAAGACAGATATCCGTCATAATTCATTTCAATTGATAAATCAAAATAATTCAATTGTCTATATTACCAGCAATATTGCATCATATAAAATATCTCTTTACATGTTGTTTTTTTGTGTTTTTCGGTTAACTGATAGTTTTTTATTTTTTGTGACTTTTGTTGAGCACGTAAAAGTCGCCTACAGTTGTCACGTGGCCTGAATCCGGCATGAATGAACATGCATGTACTAACTACTTTGGAAAAATCCGCTGCAATAATGTGAAAATAATTAGAGAGGTAGTATGTTTTACTGCCCTCTGTGATTTTCAAAGTTTTAAAACAGCGGACCCCTGTTTGTTTCTCGATTTTTTGGGCTCGCAAAGTCCTGTCGTTTTAGGTTTATCCAACCAACGAGCATTATACCTGAAAGCTGATCATTGTCAAGATGCATAATGTTATGTTACAACACAGTGGTAGCGGTCGAGTGTACTGCCTGCTTTTATGTGCACAGTCCAGCCAGTCTGGTGGTAAAAAAAATGATGCAGCGAAATTTGTTCCTGTCATAGATCATTTCTAAACACAAATTACACAAGAGGCGGAAATGTGATCAGTGCATTGTCTAGTAACAACAAAAGAAATAAATCAATATGCGTTTTTATATCAATAAGCCTTTCACTATCAAAGCTATGAACTAAATGTGCTTATAATTTGTAATTTGTAGCATTATCCTTTTTGGATCCTTCTGGGTACTCCCCTAGAACTCAAATGGTGCTCATGTTTACCTCTTTTACAGTAACAATGTTTACTCATGTTTTTCAGGGTAATTATGTCTTCATCTAAATTTTATGCTGCTGAATCCAGCAGTGATACTGATGATTCTTCCTCATCTTCTGATAATGAGACTCCAGTTACATCCTCCAGATCAAAGCCCACTTCACAGCGTGTTTATCTCCTCAGTGATGATGAGGTTGAAACTCAAAGAGTAGTGAGAAGTGGAAAAGAGAAACGATGGGAAGGGTTGCAAGACATCATTAAGTTAATGCAAAATGCAAGAAAAATCCGAGACATGTCCCGTCTGGCTGATGAGTTTGATAACCTTTGCAAACTGTACGTGAAATCTAAAAATGTCATCTTGAAGGAAGGAATACCTCGTTTCTATGTGCGTAATCTTGTTGAAACTGAAGACTTCATTAATGAACTCTGGCAAGATAAAGAGTTTCGTAAGAAGACCAGCAAATTAAATTCCAAAGGATTAAGCAGTTTAAGGCAAAAGCTGCGTAAATACCTTAGAGATTTTGAGACTCAAATTGCTGATTACAGAGCCAACCCAGATGTTGATGAAAAGCCTGGAGAAGGTGTTGACAAAGCTGAGAGTGATGAAGAAAATGAAGAGGAAGATGATGTGCAAGATATTGATACATTCTTAAGTTCTCCTATTAGAGCAGCTCCAGTTGTGGATCCCAAAGCGCAGTTTGAGGAAGATGATGATGATGATGATTCTTGGCCTGATGACAGTGATTCTTTTACTGATGAATCAGATGAAGGCGAGGCAGGTGGAAAGCAACTCACTGCCGACTACTTTCTCAAAAAAGTGTCAGGCAAAGATGATGGAGGTGAAAAGGCTAAGAAAAAGGACCGACAGCGTGATACCAAGACTAAGAAAAAGGACGAGGACTGGGAAGAAGTCAAACGTGTTGGAAAAGCCAAGGTCACTCTTTTCGACAAAGATACTGATATAACCCACCCAGTTGTTTTAAAGAAACTTAGTGAAATTATTCTGAACCGTGGCCGTCGTTCCACAGTCAGAAAGGAGCAAGTGGAATTATTAAAGCAGTTACGACAAGTTGCTGAGGACAAAGATCTTGGTCCAGCAATGTCCATTAGGATAACTTTTGATTTGGTATCTGCCTTTTTTGATTACAATTCTAAAATACTGGATTGCATGAAGGCAGAACCCTGGAATGATGTTTTGCAGTTTGTTGAAGAGATTTTGGATTGCCTTGAAGAAAACCCAGACATAGTAGTTGCTGAAAATATATCCCAAGAATCTGAAAATGTGGCAGATAAAGCAGCAGGTTATCGCCTCAATGGCAGCCCTGTGGTTATGGTGGAAAAGTTGCACTCAGAATACATTAAAATTTTACAAAACTCTGATGCACACTCTACAGAATATGTGAAACATTTAAGGGAGGAATCAAGAGTTATCAACATAATCAATAAGCTGAGAAAGTATGTGGAACGCATTGGATCTTCCCAAAACATTTGTAACACCTATATGTTGATGGTTGAGTATGTTTACTACAAGTATGATCACAAGGCTGTATTGCAAGAAGATACCACTGATGACAGACAGGAAAATAATGAGCCACAAGAGACATCTTCAGATGTCATGAAAAACTTGTGTCAATACATTTACACCAAGGATTCTTCAGACAGGTTAAGGACAAGGGCCATTTTGCATCACATCTATCACCACTGTCTGCATGATCGTTGGTATGAAGCTCGGGATCTCATGCTTATGTCCCATCTCCAGGAAACGATTCATTTTTCCGATGTCCCAACCCAGATCATTTACAATCGTACAATGGTTCAGCTTGGATTATGTGCCTTTAGGCGTGGTTTAATGAAAGAAGCACACAATGCATTGGTAGACATCCAGTCCACTGGAAGGGCCAAAGAATTGCTGGCACAGGGCCTGCTTTTGCAACGGCAAGGTGAAAGAATCAGTCCTGAACAGGAAAAAGTAGAAAAACGGCGCCAGATACCTTTCCATATGCATATAAATTTGGAGTTGCTTGAATGTGTTTACCTAGTGTCAGCAATGCTTCTTGAGATTCCATACGTTGCTGCTCATGAGTTTGATGCAAGAAGAAGAATGATTTCCAAACAGTTTCATCACCAGTTGCGTGTCAGTGAAAGGCAGTCTCTTCTTGGGCCCCCAGACAACATGAGAGAGCATGTTGTTGCAGCTGCCAAGGCTCTTAAAATGGGTGATTACAGAGCCTGTCTACGCTTTGTGATCAATGATAAGATGAACAATAAAGTTTGGAATTTGTTCAATAATAAGGAAGGGGTTGTGAAAATGTTGGAAACCAAAATTAAAGAGGAGTCGTTGTGCACATATTTGTTTACATACAGTCAGTTTTATGACAACATTAGTCTAGATTGGTTTGCTTCCATGTTTGAACTAGACAGAGCTTCATGCCATCGCATCATCAGTCGCTTGATAATAAATGAAGAGCTCTCTGCTTCTTGGGATGAACCATCATCCAGCCTTGTCCTTCATCGCACAGATCCAACAAGGTTGCAAAATATGGCCATTCAACTTGGTGAAAAGGTTTCAACCTTAGTTGATATCAATGAAAGAATTCTGGAAGCCAGAGCTGGTGGTGGAGGGTTTCAAAATTACCGCCAAGATACTGGTTACCAAGGTAACCGTTACCAAGGCAATCGGTCACAAAGCAACTATTCATCAAACAGAAGTGGTGGATATCAAGGCAATCGTGGATCTGGCTACCAAGGACAGAGAAGTGGTTACCAGGGCAACCGTGGGGGTGGCGGTTATCATGATTCTTATGGTGGATACAGAAAGGATGGTTACAAAGCCCGCTAGAACAAATGATTTACTTGATGACATGTTCCTGCATACAGTTTTGGAGACTGGGAGAACATTAATGTATTGCGTTGCTTACAAGGGATATTTCTGTGTTGCTTGGCATTATTTTTGTAATTGAAACATACATAAATGTGAAATATAATTGTAACCCTAAGCAAACCAAAAATCTTTAATGTGTTTATTGCATTTGTATGGTTTATATCAGATGTTGGTGGGTTGTTTGTTGCCCTTGTAAAATGTACTATAGTAAATATTGCTGGAAATGGTTGGGCAGAAATACAATGGAATTCCTGGTACCATAGTGATGCAAAGTTAAGCACCACTGGCAGTTGTACAGTAAACAATTTAGGAAGTAAAAGCAAACAAAAGTGTTTTTGTACTCTTATTTTGCGCGTAATTGCCAAACAGCCATTTCTCTTTAGGAATAAAATTGCTGATCAATGCAGTGTTGGGTAACCCTTTTTATAGAGACTTTGCTTTACTCGAGTTTCAACTCTAAAGAGACTTAACTGAATTTGTTACATTCTAGTTTTGATAAGGGGTATTTGGGGTCGAGGAAAGAGTAGTGGGCTTCTGTCGGTTTCATCGCTTTACCAACGATGGTAGAGTGCGTATTGAGCTGTGCGCATTGGAGTGCCACGTACCTCGACGCCAAGGGCGTACGGAACCACCGTACCGTACCTTTTTCCGATTTAACTGCGTACCGTGCCGTACTGCCATCCTTGGGTTTACACTAGAGTTGGATCAATTACAATTTGTAATTGAGCTAAATGTAAGGAAATACTATTTTTGGTGTAATTGTAATTCAAACTGTTTGGGTTTGTGTATTTGTAATTTGCTTACACTTAATAATTGACCTAATTACTTCTCAATTACTTTTTTGAAAAATACCTTGGAACAGATTTTATGCAGCATTTGGGAAACATGTGGCTATATCATCTAATTCAGTGGTTCTCAAAGTGGGGTCCGCGGTCCCCTAGGGGTCCGTAAGTCAATTTTAGGGGGACCGCGGAGCGTCTTAATTTAATCTCACATGGTCGATGTTATTTCGCGTGTCTACTGATACATCACGGGTGTACGTTTTATATGCAGCATTGATTGTGGCCTTTGTGACAATGCTTGCTTTGTGGATGCGGTTGTGGCTTACACAAAGCGTTGCGGGTGTGGAGTGATGAAGTAAAAATTATTTGAGTTAAAGGGAACCGCGAGTCATCGAAAAAATTGCAGGGGACAGTTGTGGAAATAGTTTAAAAAAGTTTGAGGACCACTGATCCAACTCTGGTTTACACTACAAATAGAATGCATTAATTTTAAACACTTCAGTGGAAGCTGGTTTCTTTTTGACATTATTTCATCACCCATAGGGATGTTCAAAGTAGAATCACGAATCCTAAGGATTCGAATCCTAGCAGATTCGAATCAAAATCTGCGTTTATATCGGCCAATGGGAACCGATATTATTTCATCAAAAACGGCATGTAAACGAGCGTGCGCAATTCGTCAGTCTTACTCTTTTGTGATAATGCGAGTGACATTCACAGGCGCAACAGCGCCGATACAACGTTGTTTGATTCCTTTTTGGCTAATAGTACTAAGCCGCGCGTGTTCAACGTGACAGTGAATAATAACAACACACGGGCACAACAAAAAACTGTGCGATCGCAACGATTTTCTGCAGCGTCAGCAAAAATTTAAATGCGCCATTGATCGTGCAACTCGTTTTAGTTGTAAATTTGTGGTGGCATCAGGGCGGAAAATAGTTGCTGCCTCACTGGCTTAAACGTAATTCGATTACAAACGTTTTTATGAACTTCAACGTAACTGCAACGACTGCACGCCTGACAGTGTTTAAATGTTTAAAAGGAAAATCGCCCTTGATTACAGGAGATGGTTTAGAAAACATGGGGCACCTTTTAAAAGTTTAATAAACAGTCCTTAAGTTAAATTCGATATTCTAGATTCGAAGCAACTATTCTAGAATAGCCAGTTATTTTACTTTGAACATCCCTAATCACCAAGTAACGTTGCGTTAAAGCCACAAATATTAAGTATTTTTTTAATGTTGCACTGAACAACCTGCGTACACGGGAACTCTATTCGCAAAAAGGGTGATCGACACATGTGCCTGACAATTCATTCCACTCTGATCGGACCCTGTATAATACAATTAATCCAGCACCTAACATGCAACAAAAAAGAAAATGAACTCGCATTTTTGAAACATGCTGGACAGTCGAGACCTATTAACAACATTTAAATATTTTGGGAAACACTGACGCTGCGAGCAGAACAGGCAGCATTGGCGGACGCTGGACAGCCAAGGCTTGCGAAACTTCTCATTTTGAAAACTGCAACATGAACCGACAAATTACAGGAACTTTGGGACAAGCTAGCCAAGAATCGCGCAGCAATCCAGGTTTAACATCAAACAGCCAAACGTTAATGCCACAGCAGATGCATGGCCAACATCACGTTGTTCAGCAGGTACGGCACCGTTCAACGTATAGTTTACGTTTAGAAAATGTAAATCGGTATTGCAATTTTAAGTGCATGCGGTTTTAATTTTCCTTTCTGCTGTAATTACACATATATTTTTGGATATTTCAATGTAAAATGATTTAAGCTGACTTAGTTCCTAATTCTGCTGAGTGACATCGTAGCTAAACTTTTGTGGACCGACAATAAAAGTTTATGGCCAAATACCTTGCTCAAGCTGATTTATATGCAGTAATGTTTTGTGTTTTTAAAATACTATGTACTTCTTGTGTCTTCAGCTGAATGCAGGAGGTTCATTGCATTTACCAAATCCCAGTGGATATGGCCAACAGCAGAGACATCTACAGCCCGCACAACACAATCTAGTGGCATACAAAAACCAATATGCTATGCAGTCACAACCAGAAGCTAGTGGAGATAGAAACAGTAATGTTTAATTAACCTGTAAAGTTTTTGCATACAGTTATCTATCAAATTATGTTGCAAAAAAATGGCAATATTTCTTGCAGTCTGCCCAAATTGTATATTCTTAAATTGATAACATCATGTTGTGGTGTTTGTGTTCACCTTTAACAAATTTGATTGATCACTAAAATGTGTATTTACAATTATTTTATGTACATGTAATCATTGCTGGATGTATTTACTTCAGATGATAATGAACAACAGGAGTTCCATAGACCAACTGGGGTGCCATCAAGGACACCGGTAAATAGGTTTGCTTCCATGGTTAAATTTTTTAATTACAACACCTTTTTTTCCACAAAAAGGGACCCCCATCTGTTGGAACACCATACCATCTTTCATCGGCAACCCCTCGCACACCAAGAACACCAGCAGATTTTGGTGTTGGCCCACCACAACTTCAGTATGTACCACTGTTCCCTATCTGTTTACTACTAATTTCTTTCTGTCATATCTTGGTTATCACACAAATATATTGGGCCAGATTGTTGGATTAAGAAAATTAAAGTTGTACATACAGGACAGGAATAACCATGTTTAATAATGGATTTGTTAAATAATTGCTTTAACTTTAGTCAACTTTTGCAGAAACATTGTCTCGACCGTCAATTTGGATACCAAGTTGGACCTAAAAAAGATTGCTTTACATGCCAGAAATGCAGAATACAATCCAAAGGTTTGCTTTTACAGTTTAAAAGTGTGATAAGAAAGACTATTTATTGTGATTAACTATCCACCACTCATTGTGAATCCCACTTCGGAAGGGGACACATATTGTTTTCGATCTTTTTATCCCCTTGTCCATGCACTTTTAGCATGGAATGAAATGTTGGCGGAATTGGATAAAACTTTAACAGCTGGTAGGTATGGCTATGGTGGTGTGTCATCAGTTTCAATTTTTCCCATAGCGATGGTGGTTACCCTAGCTAGCCCCCAAAGAGGTAAAATATTTGTTCATGCAATTTTGTTACCGTATTTACTCAATTGTATTCCGTGAAGTTTTTTACCCTACTGTTGGCGCGGCTTACGAACAAGGGCGGCTTACTTTTTTAATGTCATGCTGATTTTTTTCGACTACTATGCATTTTGTTACAATTTGCGTCCAATATGCTTGTTTTGCAAAGTTATTACATTACGAAATGGTGAATGTGGAACTTCATTGCCTTATATTTCAAGTCAGTTTCGCAAACATTAGGTTTAACACCATTCTTGCTTACGGCTTACAATCAGGGCGACTTGCATTAATCACTTACAGTAACCACACAAAATGCGGCTTACAATAGAGGGCGGCTTACTTTAATTTTTTAAACACACAACATGCGGCTTACAATCGAGGGCTACTTATATTTGAGGGCGGCTTACAATCGAGTAAATACGGTATGTAATAGTTGATCGGAGGTATTAAAACTTTAACCAAGGATAGATTGGTTCATTTAGTTGTGTTGTCACATTTCTTTGTCTCAATACCCCCAGCAATTGACCAAAATGGGTCAAATGTTTATCAAGCTGGCAGAGCACCATAAACAAATAATTTTTTAGTTTGTGTATGTTTGCTTATTGTATTCTGGGATTAAAATAAAACATGCCCTGGCAAACTGCTTTTCCAATTGCTGTCATATGACATGTAGTGGTTGTTCTGCAGCATATGTTTTTCTATCCTTAGCGATTTGCTGCTGTGATCATGCGCATCAGGGAACCTCGAACCACTGCCTTAATCTTTAGCTCTGGCAAGATGGTATGCACTGGTGCAAAGAGTGAAAATGAATCACGTCTTGCTGCCAGAAAATATGCCCGTGTAGTTCAAAAGCTTGGCTTCCCAGCTAAGTTTCTTGACTTCAAGATTCAGAACATGGTGGGCAGTGTCGATGTGAAGTTTCCTATTCGTCTTGAAGGATTGGTGTTAACGCACAGCCAGTTCTCAAGGTATGTGTTTGTTGTTTCTGTTTGCAAGTGGCGTTAAAGAATAACCAGTTGAGTTTATGTTTAACATTCACATTTTTAAGATATTAGGCACTTGAAAAGGATTAAATTTTGACAAGTTGTACATTTGGTCATTGTGATGTGTAATGAGCTTTATTCACAATTTTTTGATTGTGAAGTTCCAGGGTCTTCCACAAACACTGTTATAACAGCTTAAGGAACAGGGAGATCCAGTGTAAAATGATTTATTGAATATACCATGACTTTTACTGGGTTGTAGATTGTAGTGTATGTGAAATGTACAAATTATGCCATACTACTGATTTACAAAGAAAAAACAGAAAGTTTTTGGCCTAATGCATGTATTTACTCGAGTTGTTTTTGGTCACACATAACCATATCTAACCAATGTATATCTTGCCAGCCATCATGCAATTTTCTCGGAATGTTGCCCTTTAATCAAATATCATCATAACTTATGACAAACTTTTGCAGTTATGAACCAGAGCTCTTCCCTGGACTGATATACAGAATGGTGAAGCCACGCATTGTCCTCCTTATATTTGTTTCTGGCAAAGTTGTTTTAACTGGTAAACAGTGTTTTTTTAATACTTGTGAGTGTTACTTTTTTTAATCCTGACAAAATCTGCAACTTGCAGGAGCAAAGGTTCGCCATGAAATTGATGAGGCATTCAATAACATTTACCCTATTCTAAAAGGATTCCGCAAGACATCTTGAGCTGCATGTTCTACCAAATCTTGCTTTGAATTATCTTAAACTTGAAGAGTAGTTTTCTGCCTTAAACATTAAGTTTGGTAGAATCTGTGAACAGTGACAAGTCAGAAAAAAACATGCGTTTCTACCCAGTGTATTCTGGGAAGTTGCAAAACATTTTTGGTTTTTCTTACCTGTTGTTTCATTTCAATAACTTTTTTTTTTTTGTGGCATATATTCACTTCAGCCACGGAGGGATGTGAGATGAAACTTTCTGTGCACCCGGACTTAATTTTGGTAATGGTAGTTGGCCATGAACGTTTTTTGCTTATCTGCCATTCTCACTTTTCTTAAAACTTTTGTTCATCTTGTTTTTCATGCTTTTTTATTATGTCTGACAAATAAAGTACTTGCAATGAATAGTTTTTCTTCATGCATAACTTTCGAATCACTGGTCGGTCAAAAACGGGAATGTAGCTGATGAATAAGTGTAACTCACTTAAGTTATAACTCAAGGTAACATGTTCTCGTAGCAGCCTGGCCATTCCATCTGTTCTTTAATTGGCAATAGAGCCGTGGGTAATGTAGTTGAAGTTTGAAACAAATGTACAAAAAAGCTCGTAAAGCATTAATCGGAACATGTACTTTTCTTCACGCCCACTTATTGACCAATCATCAATACTGTCACGGGTCAATGATTCTTGCTGCAAAGTTCAGGTTGAATCAAGAGAGTCGTCTTGTGGTTTACTGTTTGAGTTGATCGCAAACGGCAAGTGCAGAAGCATTGTTGTTGTTGGGAGCAAATATGCAGTCCACTTTAAGAAACATTTTTTTAAGGGGCAAGAAAGTACGGTAAGAATTATGTTTTTCAATACTCGTATGATAACGATTATAATGTGTGGATAGTCAGGTTTACATTCACATACAGACATCAGAAATAGAAGTGCAAAAAAGTAATCAGCGGTACGTCCGTAATTTTACAGGTGCATGGGATAAATATCAGTTTCCTACCTTCGGATTTTTAGCTGTCCTAGTATGTCTTGTCTTGAGAGAATAATTTTTTACACAGATCAACATCATACCGCTGTCTGGCAGTGGCACTCCAAAATGAACCCATACTTGCATTTTTACCAAATACACAAGAAAGAAATGATGTAGAAGCAGCTCTCAAATCAGTTCAGTCAAAAACTGAAGAAGTACCTATTGTGATTGGTGGTGAAAAATTGTGGACTGATGATGTTCATTATCAAGTTATCGTAAGACACCTATCAAATTACCTTTTTGTTGTATGATGGTACTAGGGTTGCCAACCGTCCTTTATTTCAAAAGACAATCCTTTATTCTGTTTATTTGTCCTTGTCCTTTATTGAGATCTAAAACAACACTATTTGTCCTTTATTTTAAAACCGTTTTGACTTGTGGTTAAATTTCTGAACTGAGACTTGAAGGAACAAAACTAATGTAGCATATTACACAACAAGGTAGTGATGAGGCCCTTCACAAAGTCGAGCCGTAATTTGTTATGAAAAGAATCCATGTGAGAAAACTTGTAATAGTAGTGCCAATATTTTATGTCATCATCAGATCAAAATAATAATTAAAAGTGTGCTTTCGAGACATGTTAAGTTTTTATGTCCTTTATTGTAGCTTAACAAAGTTGGCAACCCTAGATGGTACTGTTTAGAATGGGGACAAAAAGTAAATTTTGATCTTGCTTTGCAGCCATACAGACATCAGAAAAAAATAGCCAAGTTTTCTTATGCAAATACAAAGTTAATAAACGATGCAATTGAAAATTCTATTTCGGTGCGAAGAGAATGGGAAGCCAAACCCATATCAGACAGAGTTCAAATATTTTTGAAGGCAGCAGACATTCTCAGCAATGAAAAACGGCCTCAAATTTTGGCAACAACCATGGCTGGACAGGTTTGTTTCCGAGACATTTGCTTGTTTCAAGAAATTCAGATACTCTTTTTTCAGGCAAAAACAATCGTGCAAGCTGAGATTGATGCAGCACCGGAGTTGGTGGATTTCTTACGGTTTAATGCCCATTACGCCCTCGAACTACAAAACCAACAGCCAATAAATCCTGACCCAACAATTGAGAACACAATTTCATACAGAGGACTAGAGGTTTGTCCAATCTGTCTTGCTTGTCCACCAAGTCTTCATTATACCTTATGTTACCTTTGCAGGGGTTTGTAGCTGCTATCTCCCCATTTAACTTCACAGCCATTGGAGGAAACTTAGCTGGCACCCCTGCAATGATGGTTTGACGCAGTTCCTTTTAATAATATACAATCATTTTAGCTTCAAAACTTGCAGGGAAATGTTGTACTGTGGAAACCAAGTGACACTGCAATGTTGGCTAGTTGGGTTGTTTATGAGACTCTGTGTGAATGTGGGCTTCCTCCTGGTGTTATACAGTTTTTACCAGCGGATGGACCAACATTTGGTGATGCTGTCACCTCATCTGAACATCTTGCAGGGATTAATTTTACTGGAAGTGTTCCGTTAGTACATTTTTTGTGTGTCCTTGTATTGACATTTGATGGTTCTATTAGTTAAGATCAGGGTTGCGGAATCGGAGATATAAAGTCTGACTGACTCCTAGTATCTCTAGAATGCCCACTCTAACTCCTGGCTCCCAGTATTACAACTCTTGAATACTTAATTCGTCATTTTGGTTTATTTAGAGGCTAAAAGAGTGGATTTTTTGACAAAATAGCGAAAAATCGATAAAAAAAGGCCTTAAAAGCATTGCCAACAGCCAAAATTTAACAACACTGCTTAATTGTAAAAAATTGGCTGTAAAGATTTGATTGAACTTTAGGAGTCGGAGTTGAATAAAAAAATTCCGACTCCAACTCCAAGTATTCGTAGGAGACTGACTTAAAAAAAACCTCAGACTCCAACTCTGCAACCCTGGTTAAGATTTTACAGTATGATTTAACATTATGTGATTTGAGTTGTTAAATATAGTTAAATAAACATGTTCTTTGTAGAACTTTTACGCACCTTTGGCAACAAGTTGGAGCAAATCTTCCAAAGTATAGAACTTTTCCAAGGTTGGGGGGTGAATGTGGTGGAAAAAATTATCACTTTGTTCATTCAACAGCTGATGTTGAAAGGTGAGTCCATTAAAAAAATTTACCTGATGCATGATAAAAACTTTATTGCATGTTTTATCAGTGTTGTAAATGGAACCATACGCTCAGCGTTTGAGTTTGGAGGTCAAAAGTGTTCTGCATGCTCACGGGCATACATTCCAAAATCCTTGTGGCCAAAGATCAAGAAAGGTCTTCTTGAAACGGTCAAGCAAGTAAAACTGGGCAATGTATGTTTGCTAAACTCCAATTTACAGGTTTAAAACTGGATGACAACATAAGTTTTTTTAGGCAGATGACTTTAGTGTGTTCCTGTCTGCTGTGATAGACAAAACTTCATTTGAAAGGAACAAAAAGTACCTGGAACATGCCAATAGTTCATCTGATGTGGATGTTCTTGCTGGTGGCAATTGTGATGATTCTGTTGGTTATTTTGTTGAACCAACAATAGTGGAATGCAAGCGGGCCGATGACAAACTGATGAAAGAGGTACCTTGCATCATAACACATCATTGTTATAAAACTGCAACAATATTTTCATGCAGGAAATATTTGGGCCAGTTCTTTCCTGCTATGTGTATGATGATGACAAGTACAAAGATATTTTAAAACTAATTGACTCTACATCTGTTTATGGTCTGACAGGATCAGTTTTCTCCAAAGATGAGTAAGTCTTTACTTTATTCTACTCTGGCAATGTTAAATGCCTAATGTTTTTGTTTGTATTTTTAGAAATGTTGTTAAGGAAGCAAGTGATCTTCTGAGAAACTCAGCAGGAAACTTTTATATAAATGACAAGTCTACTGGATCAGTGGTCGGCCAACAATGGTTTGGTGGTTCAAGAAAATCTGGCACTAATGATAAACCAGGTGGACCACATTATGTTTTAAAATGGGTTTCACCACAGGCAGTAAAACGATCAAAAGTCCCATTAAAGGAGTGGAAATACCCTTCAATGGAGTAGCTGTATTTGCGTTTTTGATCATGCCATATTTTATAGTTTGTGCTTATGTGACCATACAATTAGTGTGCAAAATAGCTGTTGTTTGTCATAGCAATTTGTGATACACTTGGGACACAATGTTGTGTTTTGCTTTACCTATTTGTTTTGACAAAGCATGTAAATAAAAGGCAACGAAATTATCAGTTAGGACCGTAATAAAATGTTAACTTAGACTTAGGATATGGGTAATAATACATACTCTGTAATTGTAACTTATATTTAATGCCTGTTGCCCAGATGCAAGCTTGTTTCAACATTTTGTCATCAATGGGCTAACTTACGGAAGTATATTAAACTGCGCCGTTGGATTCATTAGCTCAACCATACAGCCTTCCGTAGACTGTTGCGGCATCAAACTTGAAAGTTCGAATTCAACGAACTTGGTAGAATTTGGTCAGATTTCAATAGTTTTCGCTTGCCGAAGCCCACTTAGCCCCTACCAAGGATCAAAACAAAGACGAAAATCCGTTTTACACGTTTTCTGTAGTTAAGGCGAGGAAACAATTTAATGTACAAAACAGTTTAAAGTAGCAATTATTCAAAGATCCTGATCCACAAAAAAGTCGACGACAACAAAGAATTTTCGTATGCAGGAAGCAAAAAATATTTTAACGCTAAAGCTGGACACCAACGTCGCCAAAGAACCATACAGCTGACAGGCGAGTTCTAAAAACTTTTGAGGCAGTGCTTTGATGTTTTGTATGTGTTTCGAACGAGTTGAAAGGGTGATAGGTAATGGTCTGTTGCTTTATACAAAGGCTTGTTAATACTTCATAGGTTAGTAAGCAGATCTATTGTAAACGTGATTCTTATGTCATGTATGAAGCACCCTATATTTTCGGTGGCACGTGAAAGCAAGTGCTAACGGAATCTGGATTTTTCGACGATGCCAGGATCAATTTCATGACCTAAAATTGTTACATATGATACTTTAAAAATGGGATTTTGGTTAAGAGCAGAAATACAAATTGCAACACAAATCTGTGACTGTACCACAAAGAACCTTTTAAATTTCAGTTAGGATGTATGTTTTAGTTGACAACAGTGTTTTTTTATATTAGGCTAGTCTGGAAAGAATGGGAGTTCGACAGTAAATGTATCCATAATATTGTAACCACGTCGATGTTGTAATTTACCAATGGCCAAAGTATGCTTTGCAACAAGACTAACCTGGCAGACTTTGTTCTTTCAATCCCACCCTTAAAACATTTATGATAGACTTTTGTGCTGTGTTTTTTTTAAGACATAAATCTTCAATTCCGGGCCACCTGCCACCAGCTTTTGTACATGTCTCAAAACTAACAAGTTTTCATACATATAAACTTACAGTCAGCCACTTCCGTAGACTGGAAACACACCAAACCCAGAATCATCTCATTATCATCTCATCAACTGATTCAATTTTATTTAGGATACTGCAATATATAAAGATACAAGTTGGTGTCAATACAGTTAAATCTGGCTTTAGTTTTAACCTGAGATGTAATGTAAAAAACTTGGAGCTGATTATTACCATCCTCCACTATGATGACCACGGGGTCGTCACATGAACCTTCACAAGCACAAAGGGCTCAACCTAGAAGTGGAAGAAACTTTCTTATGCATAATTTAAGAGGGTAAGTTAAGGAATTATTGTTAGGATTTTTTGTCAATGGGTCTGGTATTGTTTCTTTTCCCGATGTGGTGCCTGTTTTTTTTCAATTTTTTCTGTTTTTTTTAAGTCTGATAAATGTAGGTATTTTGTAGTTTTTATAAGAGCTGTGAAACTATGTGTAATGTTTAATTTGTGTAAAGTATTGTAGAAAATTTTGCTTTATTTACCATAATATATATATATATACCCGCTTGATTTGATTGAAAAAAAGTTTAATTGTGGTAAAGTTTATTGGAGTAGAAGTGTAATTTGGATGCTGAAGCTTCCACCCAATATTTAAAAATCAAAATGTTGTGATCATTACCTTCATCTGTAAACTTTATAACATGGACTGATTTTAAACATTGGTTGTAGACAACTGTCCCTGTCACAACCTGATTTGTCTGATTGCAAGTGTTTTTTAAAAATCTCTTCCTTTTTTAGACTTGGTGCGCTGAATGATGTCACACCACACCATCAGCGTGTTGTTATTGACAAGAAATATATTGACAAAACATCAAAACTAATGGACAAAGTAAGTCACATAGTGATTTCCTTTTGGTTTATAGTCTACATATTTGCTGCACAGTGTTTTTCACAATACAGAACCTGTAATTGTTTGTTGTACTGGTTTATGCATAAATTACAATAATGAAGTAGTGGGGAGATGGTAAAATTTTCAGGTGGCTGGGATGTTAAAATGTTTGGCAACTTTGCATCTGCTAAAACCCAGTTTGGTTTCCTAGCTTGGGGGACTGATGACATGGATATACTAACATGAGAATTCAACCCATTATTTTAAAATGCTGTTCTGATAGATATCTTGTTATATCTGGTAGTGTTTTTTTCAAATTAACTGCAAAGTAAAAAGTAATTGCCGGCTTTTATATTAAGGTTGCAAAGTTCTGCCATCAGACAAAAATGAACTTAAAGAACAGCCCGCCATACATTCTTGACATCTTGCCTGATACCTACAATCACCTCCGCTTAATTATGTCACGGTAAGGACAACAATGACAAATGAAAATAGCTCCATTAACTTTCCTTAGGTGTTTAACATATGTGTTTCTAATTTGTTTTAGATATGAAGACCGGTTGCAGGTCTTAAACGATTGTGAATATTTTCGAATCTTTTTGGATAATTTGACTAAGAAATGCAAAGAGGTTTGTTTTTTCGTTTCAAGCTTTTTATGCTTACCACAGATATATATGTACTATATTAATATTAAATTTTTTTGTTGATTTTCTGAGTCATTTCTAATGATGACACCAGCGTTTGTCGAAACGTAGAATATGTTTTATACACAAGTACTGGCTTGTATCTTCCTATTGAAAATTTTTTGTGTTTGTGAGAAAGTTTACCAAACTTCCATCATTTGGTGTCTGCAGTTTATTAAAACCTAGCTGTCTGGGTTATCTAATTGGTGCCCAATTTTTAATGCTTAAGCAAAAACAAATTTATACCCAACTGTATCAACAAAATGTGTCTGTAACTTTCAGGCAATAAAGTTGTTCAAGGAAGGCAGAGAGCGAATGTTTGATGAAACTTCACAGCAGAGAAGGAGTTTAACCAAAAAATCCCTCATGTTTAGTCACATGTTGGCTGAACTAAAGGCTGAATTTCCTGATGGTCGATTTATTGGTGACGAGTATAGAATAACCAAGTCCGAAGCCGCTCAATTTTGGCGATCTACATTTGGCACCAGGTAAGAGACCTTTGTCAGCTGTAATTGGTTTTTAATTACAGAAAATTATGCCGCTTAGTCTGGTAAAATTATATGCTTGAATTCTATGCAGGTCTATTGTTCCATGGAAGACCTTCTGTCAAGAGCTGAATAAGGTGCACACAATCTCTTCAAACCCAGAGTGTACTGCACTTCAATCAACCATAGATCTGGTCTGCAATGACTATGTATCCAACTTTGAATTTGATGTCTTTACAAGACTTTTTCAGGTAATGGACATGAACAGGTCTGGGCGTGGCACAAATTTACCAGATTTTATTATTTGACATGTTAGTGGCCTTGATAAGCCTTCTTTGTTCTGTTTGACTTTGTGGTGTAGCAGAAGAACAAAGTTGACCAACGTGCTATATGGCTACCTACTCATTAGACAAGCCTGATATTAATGAAGTGGGTGTTTAATCCTCCCAGCCTTGAGGGAGTTATGTGTGTATGTGTTCTGTTCTGAATATTGTGAAAGCCAATTTATAATCATACAAAAACGGAGCATGTTGTGGCTTGCAATGTATGTGTGATATGTAATGTGTTTGTGGTTAGTTTTTAGTCGTTAGTTGATTTTTTCCAAAAACAGTTTCTGTAGATACAGGAAACAAAAAAAAACTCTTGTGAACTTTTTCCGGGTCAAAGTAAATTCAAACTCATGACTCTACATCCACACAGTGACTGCTTCCGTGTTGTAGTAAGCCAGCCTGCCATGGGTACCAACAGCACTATGCCTTAGATGGTGAATCATAACATGACGCATGTCATAAATCTCATCCATGCAATGGCTGCCAAGGCATTGTCTATGTTGGCCTTCTACACCTATACTAAACTACCAGGGGAGCAGAACATGTGGTATCACTGTGTGGTACAATTTGGCTTCCTGTTTGGAAATGGGACACCTATAATTACTATCAGGAAATTTTGTCACATTCATGTGGTACAGCCTATAATACAACAGGGTTAATTTGAGTTGCCACAACTATTAAACTTGGGTGTTTGAAAGAATTGATGCAGTTTACAGTGCACATGTATCTGTTAAATATGTTTTACACATTGCAGTGTATGCCCAACTGCTGCTAGGTAATGTATATTTAAATGTATTTTGCACAGCCCTGGTCCACTCTGCTAAAGAACTGGAATGTTCTTGCTGTCACACACCCAGGTTATATGGCCTTTCTCACCTATGATGAAGTGAAAGCTCGCCTTCAAAAATACTTGAACAAGCCTGGAAGGTTTGTGTTCATTTTATCTTAGTCAAAGTTAAGCCATGTGCGTTAATTCTATTTTACAGAAATTACTTCATTCAGAAATGAGATTCACATGTGGAAGTTGTAGCATAATAAAGCTAGTTATTGTGGGCTGGAACAACTGCTGTAGGTTATAATAGCTCTTTTGTGTTTTTTAGCTACATCTTCCGCTTGAGCTGTACAAGACTTGGGCAGTGGGCAGTGGGTTATGTCACCGTGGATGGTCAAATCCTGCAAACAATTCCTCAGAACAAATCGCTCTGTCAGGCCCTTATTGAGGGTTGCAAAGAAGGATTGTAAGTCTTTAAATATTTTTTGCAAGGCCTATTTGAGGAAGTTAGGTTACTTTGGGAAGTATTGTGTGACAGTAATAGTTAACTATATTTTAACAGTAGCATGCTCTTTTAGTTCAGTTGGAAACATTGTTTTATGTGCCAGTTGTAGTTTTGATCTTGTTGTAATGAGAAATGCTTTATTGGTTTGTTTACTTTCACTTTTGCTATGGTAGGTTGTCAATCAGTGTTTGGTGTAATTCCTTAATTAACCTTTGTTCAATATTTGATTTTGCTTTAACGAGGAAGCATAATTTATATTTTTGACTGTACCATGTATATATATCATCACTGCTTTCTGTCTGGTAACTGAGATTTTGCCTTATTAGGATTAATGCAATGTTACAGGGGTTAAGGTTCTTCAGGGTTAAACCGATGGTTTACTAATTGACCTAGAAAAGGGCAAATCTTTCCAGATAGTGTGGTATCAATTTATCCGCTGACACGGGTGTGGCCACCAAAGGTTTTACTTAAATCAATTTCTCAACCTTTTCCATTCTCAACTTTCTTGATCAGCATGCAATTTGAAAAGAAATAGCCAGTATTATGGCAACTACTTATGTTGGTGGTTTATAGAGATGTAAGACCAAATTTGGTTTGTCATTTGTTCTGTTTTAATTTCCTAAGTTTCTCTCAGCCCCCCAATCACTTATGTGTTCTCCAGCACCCCCTTAATGATAGCAAACGCTCCCAGGGGAGCACTGATGAGCATTTTGAGAACCACTGATTTAAATCAATCTCTGAGTTATTAAAACAGTACATTGACACAAGGAACTTGGGAAGCCAAGTCATTTTTTTGTAGCTCTTACCAAAAGATACATATATTTCACCAAAAAATAAAGCCATCTTTAGTTTCTGCAAATATCTCTGCAGTAACAGCTAATAACAATTGACTTGTTTACCAGAAGTTAGAGTTACTTGTACCCACCCAAAAACTCCGTTATAGTGTTCTGCAGTGATTTTTCAACATCAAATGTTTTTTATTGAGTACATGACACTTAACACCAGTCCCAATCTTTTTTTTAACAATTTTCATTAAAAATTTGGTGGAAGTTAAACGTTTTTACCAACCAACCCTAGCTCAAGCTTTTGCTGTAAGTCAATTACCAAGGTTTTAAATAGGGATGGTCCATGGATAATGACATTGCTTGCAAGAATACACTTTCTGTTATCACTTTTATGGTATGGCTGTTTATTAACTAAAGAACAAACAATGTTGAAAAGGTGGCGTTGTACCAATTAGTTTGTCTGAAATTGCACGCATCTTTTAAAAAAACTTTCCTGTGTAGTGTGTACCATGTGGAACAGCATGTGGTTTCTACATTTTATCTATATTGTAATGTACAATATGAGTTAAATAAAAAACATATATATATTTAACTTTATGTTAAATTTAGTAAGTCCAGTGGCAGCAATGTATTGAGGGCAACCGAAAATTTGGGTAATAGGCCTGTTTTACATACTACACATTTCTTGTGTTAACTGGTATTGTTGGTTGTTTCTGTATGCTAATTCATTCGCTGGATATGAATTGTGATTATTAACAAGGCCCCTATAATCTTTATTGTCCCACGAGTTTGTCCTTTTTACAGATTGCTTCTGTTTTCACTTATGCAAAAAAGTGGATTGTGTCATTGAATACACCAAATTTGTTTTTTACAGAACTTGCAATTAACCTTAATAAAAGCTCAGCACAATATTATTTTACAGAAGGGGACAAGACTTTTTTGTAGTCAGTCTTGTAAAGGCCTTTTGTGTGAAAGTATGTTTTGTTAAACACTTCTGTACACTTACTGGTCTATCCGAAATAAGAAGTGTTTTCCCTTATTTAAAATTGATTGCTGTTTGTTGAGGAAGTCTGGTACAGGGTTTTGCAACTCTTTTTAGGGTGACCCAAATTTTCATGTAACTTTATTTTGCACTATCATGGACCCATACGTATAACCAACTATTTTTTCTGACAAAAAACGCACTTGCCAATCGTGACATATATAAATAAATCGGGTGGTGGCATAGTCCTGTTAATGACCTTCAAATTATGACTATTAATTATCTCAGCTATAAGTGCCTTTTTCTAAAAGAGGCAACCCAACAAAATTTTCAGGCGACCCTACTTTGGGTCACGACCCATATGTTGGGAAACACCGGTCTAATACATCGTCTTTATTAATTAAAAACAATAACGTTGTTTGCCTTTTGCAGTTATTTATTTCCTGATGGCCGATCGTCCAACCATGACCTAACAACTTTGCTTGAGCAATCTGACGAGGAGGAGGAACATATCCATGTCAGTCAAGAACAATATGAACTATACTGTGAAATGGGATCCACCTTTCAACTGTGCAAGATCTGCGCTGAAAACAACAAGAATGTCAAAATCGAACCATGTGGTCACCTGATATGCAGATCATGCCTGGAATCATGGCAGGTGCGGTGAATTTGGTCATCATTACAGTACAACATGTCTTATGTGGCGCTCAATATGCATTTCCCAATTATTAGTTTTTGTATTATGGTCTTTGCATAAATTAATTGCCCCTTATACAGGTGAAAAGAAATGATCAGAAACAGCAAGTAAGATAATGCTAACTGTTTGTAAATGAGCAGAATACAATCTTGCACCAACAGTGTTATGTAAGAGTCACACTTTACCTAAAAATAATTGTGGTAAAGTCAGATATCTTCATTACAATTTAACTGGGGCGCTGGAAGATAAATAAATGATAAATCTGTAATTATTGTTTCTGGAACTTCATTTTAGTAAAATCCCCATATTCCCTCCTCATATTCTGACAAAAACAAATGCCTAAAAAAACTGAAATTGTATACCTTTAACTTCATGATTTGATTTAAAAGTACATAACAATGTCTATTGATGTTTACTAAGATACAGTGGCTTTTGAAATTTTACAAGACTCCTTAATTTTTAAAATTTAATCTTTTAAGACTTTTTATTGGTATCTACATACATTTATCTGTAATATCAATGCCAATGCCATTACGTACTGAAGTTAAATTAGTATTGCTTGTCGCCTAAAAATATTACTTATTATGTTTCTGCATGCTGACTTTACAAGTAACTGTGTTACACTTTTTTAGGACATGGACCATTCACCAGTTCCCACTTGTCCATGGTGTCGTTGCGAGATCAAGGACACAGAGTCTGTGGTTATCGAACCATTTCAAAAAGAAAATGTGGAATCAAGCAACAGTGCTGAAGCCAACAGTAATGGCACCAAGTAAGAAACATGACCTTTACTCCAGTCTCTGAAAACAGCTTTAAAGTTGTAATAACACTTGATGCATACAACCAACTTGAAATTGTATGTTCTGTGCTACTTATCCAAACAATGCACAGCATGTTGTGATTGTTGTGATTTTCAACTTGTCAAAACAATTTACTACCTGCTTAATGTTTAGTTAGATGAGTAATATTCCTTCAAAAAATAGTGCACTGGTGCACCCTAATAAGGTGAAAATCAACTTGTATAACTGGACATGCATTTGTAAAAACAAGAGTTTTTTTACAAATAGTGAGAATCATTTTTTTAATTTCAATTTTGATCGCTTAGGTCTAACAACACTGAGGGCACTGGAAGTAATATGGATAAAGATGAAGATGATGATGACGAGGAAGACTTATTTGGAGAAGTTGGAGTTTCAGTTCAGGGAGTAAGTAACTAACCCTGTATAATTCCTTAGTGACTTGTAGAGGTTCAAAAAAGTCTATTTCATAGTAGTTTCGTTGCGTATGCAATCATCGGTTTTTCGGCCCGCCCCAAAGAAATTTTAAAATCAGACCAAAGTCTCAGGTGTTAAAGCAAGTACACCAATTATTGGAAAGTGTTTTTGCTGAAAATTTTTATTGATCTGGCGTGCATCCGAACGTATGGCAACACAACGTTTTTCCTGTTCATCACAGGGTCGTACCAACACCCTCTTGCACTCCTCCCCACCAGCTTCCCACAAACGTTTAGTTCAACCATCCCCAAACATGCCACGCCGTATACCTCCTCAACCGACTGGATCTCAATCCCCTGTACTTGGTCTCAATCATTTCACGCCAGTGTCAGCGTCAGAGGTATAACGCATGCTGCTGTCGCTGGGTCGAAATGTTATTCGTCTCGGAAGTATAGTATCTGTTTCGGTTGCGTTGAGTGACGCCACTGGTTCAATGTTTGCTTTGTCTGGTTGTTGGGGTCTGGTAACATGCTTCTTGTCAACATACGTTTGTTTTTCGCATTTTTTTAATCGTGCGGTTAGCAATCCATACCCAAGGTATGACTGAAAGCATTCACACTTTTCTGCCCAACCATGTTTTTAAGTTTTTGTGCCATCAGAAAATTTGTTTGCCATCGTCTTTTAACGAAAAAAGCTGTTTCGGGTTTTAAAGGGCGAACGAGCTTAAAACATCACTTTTTTCATAAAAAGCAGCGTTTTCCATACCGCACGCTGTACATAGCGTTCCTGTAGTGTGGAGTGTAGACAATAAACATTTATAACGAAGTACGGACTATCATAAATACAGTAAGAAAAGCAGTGAGTTTGTCTCTGCCCGGGCAAATCAAACCAGCAGTACTTCTCATTAACCTCAGTACCACAAAAAATAGTTATACAGTGTACAACGTAGCTGGGCACTTAATAAGCACCGCACGATATCGTGCCCAATTTCTACCTTGAGCGCTTTTCCCCATACCACTTCCATTGCGGTGTGTTTAACTCGTATAATGAATTATTCACGTTTGACCCCGGGGTAAACGCGACGACTGATTTTTATCTTTCACAGACCGAATGCGGACCGTTGGTTCCACCGCGACCTACGTCACAATCCCCGAATCCGACCGAGCGAAGCAGGTGGGTGTTGTGATATAATCGCGCTTAGTGACGCACGTAGGAGAAAATGTGCTCATCATTGTGGTGATTTCCCGCATCGGCTGCAGTTACTGGGGAAATATGTGATTTTTGTTTTGTACTAACCGCCTTTGTTGTTGTACCAAAAGTAATGCACAACATGGAATGACAAAGTATTTTAAACAAAACATGTTTTGTTGATTGTTACAAAATTCAAAGGGCTGCTATAGAACAGAACCAAACACCTTAACTACTCTAAATTCTTTATGTTTTTAAATGTTCTTGTTAGATTTTCTTTAATATTAAGATTTTCCTAGGAAGCGATATTATATTCTGACTATCGCCGTAATTTGCACAAAATATCATATTCGGTAGTTCATTTACTGCATCACCGGGGCATGCGCAAAAACAATGTCACCAACCCACATGTAGAAACTTTGTCCACCCTAATATAGTACAATGTAGGAACATTGTTTTTTTTTGTCCCTTAACAGCACTGTAACATTTGTTTTACAGCTGTTTACCCATTTTAAAGCAAACAAAAATAAAATTGTTAGTCCACTGCGAACAAAATACTGGAATGCGCTTACTTCATGCGGGTTTCTCTCTCATACGAAAGGTCTGTTTTCAAAGCACATTACGCAACATAGGAATTCGTTGAAACTTTGTATTGTCGAAATAGCCCATCATAATGAGAAAATCCCATTTTAATACAGAATTTCCTAGGTAGTGGATGAAATTGAAACAACCAGCAAAACATGCGTTGAAATCTGTGTAACCTTATCCATTTCATTGTCACAGACATGGTTTCGTTTGACATCTAATCGTTCTCCGCAATGCACATCATCACCGNGCTACATACTGATCTTGAAGTGAAATCGAAAAACAATTGCTTTCGATAAGATTCAACTTATGAGTCACAATCAAAATCTTATTGGACCGGCACCCTATTAGACACCGTTTGTATTTGAGCAAAAGTCACAGATATTTGTACCACTTTCTATGTACATTTGCGTAAGTTCAACCGCGTGCCTATCTGCGTCTATTTCCGGTTGTTTGATGTGTGCGTTGTGCTTTGTTTATGACACATTATGAATAGATTCTGATTTGCATTAACGTTTACGTTTGGATGGTGGGTACAGCAAAATCGTTTTAGGGCAATTAGCCAGAACAACATGTCCGCCACCTTTTATGATCAACGCAAGATACGTTAACGCCCCATCCAATTAGTCACAACAGATTAAATTTCGGAGAAGGCACTTTTTGCCGTAATGTCCAACTAAATGCGATGTTATTTTTCAGTACGGCGCTTCCAAAAAAACTTGACCAACAATCTCAAACCGGTGATATCTAGTTTTGCCTGAAAAATACCATTGGAAGTATAAAGGCCGTTCATGACTTTGTTAGCCTTTACCGACCTTTGTGGGTTGAAAAGTTAATTCATTGTGATGGGTGTGACACTTGCATTCAGAGCCATATCAGGCGAGAGTTTGTAATCAAACGCCAATCACGCTAATTGAGGAAATCGCATCATTTATGCGAATCGTGTTTGAGCCCGTGCCAGATTGTCTGGTTGAATGGAGCGCAAAACACGCACCAGTGAACGAAG
>QXVZ01034404.1:0-11357 GCA_008931825.1 Phallusia fumigata
GTGTGTTCAACAACCGACTGCATAAATCAGCTGCTTCGTCGATCGACATTTAAAATATTTTTTTTCATTACACTGTGCATAAATGTTCAAATGAAATTAAAAACAGTTTTTTTGTTCTGATCAACCCCGAAGCAATATTTAAATTGTACAGAAAACCGTTTTTTATCATTGCGGACCTTTCTAATTTTGTAGTCATATCTTCTTTCCATTGCTGTTTTCACTTGTTTAGCTGAAGAAACTCGACCTATCCAACAACTTTATCGGTAATCAAGGTGCAACTTTGCTGGTTCCTGGCGTTCATAACACTGAAGAGCTGGTGCTGTGGAAATGTGGGATCGGAAGTGATGGCGTGCGATGTCTCACAGAGAAAATAGCAGTTTTGGATCAACCGGTATTTCTCTCCAAAGTCCATCATGCAGCGGTGCACAACTTTTTGCTATTGCCTGCCGCGTTACAGACTTTATTTCACTAACGGCCGCCACGTAGGCGCCTAGTTACAAAAATGCAAAGTGGCAAATGTACGTCACCACACACTTTATTGTGACGTCACATGTACAACGAGGTGTCGAAGTACTCCATGTCTTTAAAAACGGCCCGTTATTAAAATATAATTCAAGGTCACGAATGCGTATATAGAATAAGAACAATTTGGTGCAGCGTTTTAACGCTTAGCAGAGACAACAAAGCGTTTGATTAAATATTACAGTTGCTTTGTAATCATCGCAATTACATGTACTTGAATACACATGTGCACAGTCGCATTAAATAGTATCTGCGGCCTTACAGTCATAATGTAAGTGTAGAATCACATAATATTAAAACCCGAAACGATTACTCCACTGTTACATCATACAGAACACGATTGAATAAATATGCATTATGAAAGTTGCGTTCTGTGGTGACGCGCATTGTGGTGACAGTTTATTTCATATTTTTGGTCTTTTTTAATGTTTTTTAGGTCTGCAGTGCCACGACTTAAATGAAACTATGCTACATCACGTATTTAAGACAGAACAGTTTCAGAAGACATTATTGGCGATCATGCGTCATAAAGAACTGCCTCGTTTTGACTCAAAACCAAATAATAACGTCTCAACCCTAAGACCAGTAGCACGTCATGAAGTGTTTTTAATAAAAACACTGCATAAGTGGTAAAATGAAATGAAAAAAGAGATTTTTTGTTCTGATAAACCCCATAAGCAATATTTAAATAGTACAGAAAACGGTTCTTATAATCGTGGACCTTTTTTTGTTTAATTTACTCTTACAGTTTTGTAGTCATATCTTCTCTCCAATGCTGTTTTCACTTGTTTAGCTGAAGAAACTCGACCTATCCAATAACAACATCGGTGATCATGGTGCAACTTTACTGGCTCGTGGCGTTCACAACACTGAAGTGCTGGTGCTGCTTGAATGTGGGATCGGAAGTGATGGCGTGCGATGTCTCACAGAGAAAATAGCAGTTTTGGATCAACCGGTATTTCCCTTAGATTTTACTGGCGCACTAGATGTGAAGCCGTTACGGTTGTAATGTAAACACTTCTAAGATACGATTATCATAGTACGCCAAGAGGCCTCTTGCAGGGAAATAATTGTTATTAAAATTTATTAAAAAGGAAGTTTTTTTGCGGAGTAAAAAAGCACTTTTTAAAAGTACAAAAAACATTTCTCAATATTGTGGACTTTATTTTCTTATANTTTTAAAAGTACAAAAACATTTCTTAATATTGTGGACTTTTGTTTTCTTATAACTTTATAATCATATTCTCCATACATTGTTGCTTATTATGCTAAAGAAACTCGTCCTATATGTCAACGATATCGGTGATCGTGGTGTAACTTTACTGGCTTGTGGCGTTTACAATACTGAGGAGCTGGTGCTTTTGAAAAGTAGGCTCGGAAGTGATGGCGTACCTATTTCCCTTAGATTTTAATGCCGAGCATGATTGAAGAGATTTGTTTGTAGTTACGGTTTTAACGTACAAAATGCTTACTGTGAATTATTTGGGCGTTTGTGGGTTTTTTGGTTCATTAAAACATGTGATAATTAAAGTGTTTAAACGGCAAAAGTCAATTGGCGCATCATTTGCATCACGCTTCAATAGAGGAACATGCTAACTGTGTCAGTTTTCTTCACGCTGATCAAATTTGACAATAAGTGTATTTGTAAAATTAGAGTGTCATACATTGCACCTGATAGATCAACGACACGTAGCACCAAAAGCATCTGATGAATGAGTTACATGACTCTGTGTTTTTTCAAAGTTCAGCTAAAACAAAAGTATGCATAGTTATGTCCTCTATCAAATTGTCTCGCGCGTTTTACAAAACACGTTTTATCTTCTGTAAACGATTTTAGGCCAACTGAACCTCTCTCAACAAGTATAAACAGACTTGGCAAACAAGTAGTTGATTTGTGATATCATTTTTTAAATGTACTGATTTTCCGCGGTGCCACTAAACTTCTATAGGCCTGAAAATTCCACGACCCGAATGTTGACAAAATCTGGTTCTGAAGCTACTTTTATAATATGTTTTTTTCAAAAATTTGACCTTTATCCATGTTACCAACCGATGTTATTTAGATGGAAAAGTTGGACTTGAGCTCAAACGATTTGACAGATGAATGCGCCGAGTCGTTGGCCAGATGTGTCCATAAAATTAAGGTTCTGAAAATAGCTGAATGTGGGTTATCAGAAGCAAAGGTGGAACTCATCAGATCGAAGTCTCCTGGAGTGGTCGACACTGTTTTAAAAGACGATTTATGGTCCCAGTTATTAAAGGTGACAGATTCTCGGCAATAGTTGCTTCGCAGTACACATGCTGGGGCGTTTGGTCAAAACTCCACCAGAAACTATGTATTTTTCTGTAAACAAGTTCACCATGGTCCCCGCTTTACTACAGGCATCTGTGCTTCTTTTAAGTTGTGTGGACCCAACATTTTATTGCTAAAACCGGCCTAAAACAATTCCCATGAGTCCTTCAATTTTGCACCCTGTCGGGTGCGCCGAAGTAGAGGTGGGTGCGGGCGAGTGAGTTCTTCAGGATACTGCCACCCAACTTGGTTAAAGTGCAAATAGTAGGCTATGTGGTTTCATAACGTGGTAATGATCCTGCTATTTTGAAGACCTCGAAGGTGAATCTCCAGCATTTCAAACAACTTCCTATTCTATGTTTCACATTGTTAGTTTATTGAGATTTCAGCATGTGAATTAAACGTCCCTATTTGATTTAGACCAGAGCCAAGGCCCCTTTAGCCAAACGGGCGCCAGAGGTCGGCGCTACCACGACACAGCGGCGGGCCAGCTGTGTCTGCGCCACAGGATACGTGATAGGTGTTCTCCTGGGCTGCTTTGTTAACGCAACTTTGACTGACGCAAGTGCGGGCGAACACACATTCGTTTTGTTATTTAATTAACACGTACGAGCTCTGTTACTTATAATCGCGGAAGCTGGCTTACTTAGAATAAATGCCAGTAATTATATGTTGGACATTGTGAGTAACTTAAACGTAGCTAAATATTTTTTCCAAACTATACTTCTTACTTAACTCCAGAACTTAACATTATGGCGGCGCTCGCACTCTATTTGCATTTGAACTATTTGCATTTGCTGACTGAGTGTCACAGACAGGTTTCTTCGTTAAATCGCATGTCTAAATCTCACCCCTTAGCTTCCTTTTTTCTGGTAGATGTAGCGGATACCAAATCTTAACAATTTGCCGCGAATTACGAGTGACCGAAAATAGAGTTGTTTATTTACACAGATGCGAGGGGAATTCCCTGCAGCATAGGCCGATTAATTATTGGGCGGTTTTAGGGCCTTAGCATTACAATAATGAGACCAGCTTTTGGTTGCAACATGTCACGCAATATGTGCGGTGCCCTGATCGGTCAAGTTGTGACCATGTTGTGCAGGCGTTCTTGTCGCTGGATGGCGCTACAATATTATGTGGTCGCTACAACCCCGCTATGTATATCATGGTAATCGCATACTTCAGCAAGGAATTGTGTTGCTATGTATGTAAAATTGTTTACTTTGCTAGTTCTGAACCGATTCTGTAACTTACCCACTTTACTCTGTTTGCAAAACTCCCCCCTAAAACACTCAATGACAAACAATTAACCCAACCCCTGTCGTTTAGACAAAAAAAGCTGTTTCAACATCCAACCATTTGACACATGAATAGGAGAGGTCGTGGAACTGATGTACTCATAATATCCTTGTTGGTGGATATCGTATCCTAATCGTTGGTGTTATCTTGTTTTTTCCCACACGTCGCAATATGTTCTTTAATTTTGCGGCCAAAGTAATAATATGTTGTCTATTAATGTTTGTCACCCCTGGCTTTTGGCCTAATTTTTCCCAATATTCTCGTTTATATTTCTCTTATTTCTCTTATAGCATTACAACCATTACATGACGTCTTTCGTTTGGTAAGTGGTTCCCAAACTATAATGCGCATACCACTAGAGGTGCACAATAGTATTCTGAGTGCTTCGCAATCACAATCAGCGACCGCCTTGTGTCAGATGTACGCTTTGTTTCTTTTTTTTAACATTCAGATCCATTTTCCGTTTTTTATCTATCCTGGAATATTTGCATGTGATTGAAGCGGTTCTTCCCCGGCTGTCGTACTATTGGGTTGTGTTTTGTGGCAGTTTACTTGTACGCTAGTCTCTTGAGAACGCTTTTTATGTGTTGTGTTTTCAGTAAAGACAACCAGTGTTATAGAGCGTGTCTAAACTAGCAGAGACATTGACAGAGAAAATGTTATCGCTTTTGACTTGATAAATTTGCAAAAAAAATTGGGTCGGTCCCCTAATGCACATTCCTATCAGGATACCAATATATGCAAAACGATTTTGTTTATTTAAGTATCGTGTCGTTTCGTTTATTGGAAAAATTTACTGTTTTTAAATACGGTTTGTAATAATTTGTTTTATTTCCAACGTTTAGACTGCTCAACATTTCTTGTTTTTTGAAACTTACGCTATAATGTTTCCAATAAACTACGCTGCTTCGATATTTGTCGTTTTAGTGGTTTTATTTGCGATAGTTTTTTCTGTACACGTTCATGTTTGGAACATCAACCTAGATCTGAGCATTATGTGTTTGAAATCCCCTAATTTTTCAGCTTTCACCATAGCGTTAAGTCATCCCTTGCAAATTTATTGGTTGCCGGAGTTGGTGAATTCTTTCTAACCTCGCGAATCAACAGGAAATATAATGCGACTGTAAACTGTCTAGTTGTTTTAATCCAGTGTTACCTTGTTCATTGTGTTCAAACTGATTATAATTGTGTATCGGAAACTTTACCGCTGTGAAACGTGGAGTGAGATGTGATGCGAGAGGAACGTAATTCGGGTTGCACTAACGGTCCGATTTTTGATTTCGATTTCAGCTCAAATTTGGTGGCTTCACAGGGCAAACAGATTCTCTTTTGGAGTTAACAAGAGACAAAAATCGGTAAAAAAATTTTCTGCCACTAGGTGAGTTTTCGCAAGTTTTAGTTAAATCGATCAGTTAAATGGAGAAGGTACAAACCAAACTATCGAATATTGTAATGCTCGAAAAAATGTCTGATGTAAATTAAAAAAAGTAAGAGCCAGATTTTTTTTAGATACTTTTCTGATTTTCCCTCATTTTAAAAGATTCACTAAACTATTTTTTACTATACGCTTGAGCAAGCTTTGCAACGACGTGGCCAATTAGCACACTTTGAGTTTGACGCGTATCAAAGTCGTTTCTTGCAAGGTCATTTGGTTGCTAGAGTTGATGGCGTGCGGATGTGGAAGCTGTTACAAGGTAAGTTTAATTCTAATCATTTCTAAATGTGCGAACCAGTGTAAAAAGTACTGTGATCTTAACGTTTCCAAGTATTTTCATCCAGAGATTACTTTTTCATTCAACTGATATATTTTAATCACCTAGTTGCGCTGTGTTGAAATTGAGGAGAATTAGGATTAATTTGTATTTAGTGTTGCATTCGTAAACGGAATACCCTTGTTTTGGCGACATTACAAAATAAGCTCTATAGCAACTTTAAAAGCTATAGAAAACAATTTACTGCAGTCTCCAGTTGCAACAAAAGGCGCTCCAGGCTCTGTGTCGTCACATACATCCACGCGTTTTTCAAATCGGCGCTGATTGCAGAAACTGAGTCTCGCCTTTCTGTCCTGTCGAAGTAGTGCAATAGGTTTTGATTTTCTTCCCTGCTTTTACTTTTACTAATGCGCTCAATTCTTAGCTTTTTTCACTTAATCGTACACAATACTTGTATGTAAACACGGGAGTTTGCCGTGGACTAACCGGGATTGCGGAATCATTTGGCGTACCTAAGACTGACACGCCAAAGTCGGTGGGAGTGCTGCCCTTGATAAACAAGTTCGTGCTCGAGGTAAAAATATAATAGCACTTGATAAATAGGGTTTAGGTTAGATGACATAGGTGAGATGCGAATTAGCGCACCTCGTAGAGACTTTCTTTGATCGATATTTAGTTAGGTGTGGCACTTTGCTACACGGCCTTAGGCAAAATAAGTTGCGCTCGGAAACACGACCTAAGCACAGTCTCAACAAGATTGCATTGGCCGTTGTGCAGGCGGGACTTAGTAAAGACAACGCTACCCGGTGAGCTTTTGAGTCAAAGGAAACGACTTACCAGTTTGCATGAAAAGTCCAGTGAGACATCCAAAGTTCAGTTTCCTGAAGGATTGCATAAAAAAGCTGATGACATTCAGTTCGTTTGATCCTGTATGAAACTAAGGCTTTGGGAATGGTCAATTTTGTTTTGGTTTTGATATTTTCATAGAAATAGGCATTAGGCATTGTGCATGTAAACCAGATACAACTAAAGTCATAAACTACAACGATATCTGCAAGCTAGATTCAAGCAAACTCAGCTTGTATTCTGTTAAATTTTTGTTTCATTACAGATGCTATAGATAGCAAAATACTGTCATTCCCCCATAAAACTGTTTCATCTCTATTTCATGCAATACTTCGTCACATGAAATAAACTCTTTTCAAAGTATTAGCTACGTATTTAATTCCATCGTCATGTACTTGCAATAGGTCTCCCCCAAAATACAAATTACTCAGTATTTCATTCTTTCAGTCCGATTAGCGATAACGCCGTCTGCAAACTGGCTGTTTTGTGGACCCTGTTAGGCAAATCACTCAAGCTTAACTGTACTGGTGGCGCCACAGAGTCATATTATTAGCTCGCCCATGAGTCAGCTTTTTTACGTTTCTTTTTTGTGCAGCCTTACTTACTGATGTCGAGACTCGAGATGATAACTGCTGTGGAAGTGGTGTTGTGAAAAAGTTATTTTGCATGCTGATATGAGCAACAACACATGTGACGTGAAAGTGAGATATGATTTGTTTGTTTATTTAAATACTTTGTTGACGGAAAGTAAAGTGTAGAGTACCGTTTGGTAAAGAAAATGTCGTTACTTCTTTTTCAAGTTTGCACACATGATAGATGCATATTTAAAGTTGGGCACTGTAAGCTTTGACGCTGTAAAAGACTGCGCGCAACAATGAAGCTGTAAAAGACTGCGCGCAACAATGACTAGTCTCCTATTTGTCATGTTTTTCTATTGTACAGTAGCATGTAAGCGTATGTTTGGTCTGAGAAACACAATATTTAACAAAGTACCTGGAAGTTTCCAATTTTTATTGTTGATGCAATGCAAAGTATTTTAAAGGATTAAATGACCTGACGTGAGGGAGTGATTGACGTGTTACGAGCAACGCAACGCTCAGCGGATGGCAACAGGCTGCTACTTCACAAATAAACGGGCGTTTATTCGGTGCTTCACAAATAAAAGCGGACGGTTTGCTGATTAAAATTAGGCGGTGATGACCTTAATACATTTGCTGGTATTTATTTGTGTTTATTTTTAGTTTTGCCATTTCGCTACCGTATGGTCAGTATAGAATAGATCATTGCTATGTAATTGTATATATCATACACGCAACATCTCCCAACATATATAAAGAGATTATCATTTTTTTATGACAGACGAATCCCAGCTGTTGAAACTGCACTTACGTAATTGCGCAAGTGTTAACCGAGATGTGTTTACCAAATAATACTGTAAAATATAATACGTTACAATAACTTTGCTCTCATGTACAGCTGCACTCAACTGTACAATAGCATGTAAGCTTATATTTGCTTGGTCAAAAAGCGCAATGTTGTTGTTGGATTTACACGAGCGTTGCCGAAACCGTGTTGAAAAGGGTTGTTACAGTTTGCTGCCGCTCCGCCAAAGGTCACTGCAGGTCAAACTATTGGTTAGTGTGGCTGTGGGGTTTAATTCATGCTTTAGACATTGAGATTGAATTTGACATGATGTAAGAAATGATTCAGTTAGATTATAAATGGAAATCTTTACTTTTGGTTTAAATTTATAGAACTGATTTTTAAACTGATGATGTCCTAAAAACATCACTACTATTCACAAGTTGCATTTGTGTGGGGACCCATATGTGTATGCTAGTAGAAACAATCATGTTATAAAATGCCTTTATGAAAACAAGCGACGCAGCGCTCAGCGGATGGTAATAGACTGATCCTTCACTTATAACGGGCGTTTATTCGGTGCGGCAAGACGGGCCTATCGCTGATTAAAATTAGGCGGCGATAAACGCAATACGTTTGCTGTTTTGCGATATAGAAGACAGTGTGATTTTGTTAGATTGTAAATGGAAATCGTTTTTCGTTGTAATGACGACAAGCGCTTCATAATGCCAGACTTTTCATACACAAGGGCTTTTGTTTTCACGCTTGATTGACGTCAAACAGTCTCATATTGTTCACATTTAAATGAAAAGGTTCCGCTACGAAGTGGTATGAGTCTCAGCGAAAAAGCTCATTCGCTTGGGTTTAGAACCGAAAACTCAACTTTTGGAAACGAAAATTATCAAAACTGGAAATGTATTAAACAACTTTGAGTGGATCGACGGACGCCGAGAAATTAACTAACAAACTTTTGAGAGATATGATACCTTTAAAACCACGAGAAAACCTATGTGGTATTTTCAACAGGAGCGATGAAGAAACTGACAATGGCATCCATCGGGTTTAGTTGGTACATAAATAATTTTGATTTCATTCATGCGGATTACCACCAGTGAATCAACAAATAATGCCAAAAAAGTTTATTTTTTCCTAAATGAACAACAAAAAAGTTTCGGTTTAACCCATGATCAAATGTCCTCTGGGCCTGTTTAAACCAATCAAATGAACAAACTATGCTTGGCAGTTGCCGTTACGTGAATTTTGTATCACGAACAAATGCCAAAAACGACATGCCATCAACAGTAATACAATACAATATAGTAATACAATATAAGGCTTGCACCGGAAAAGAACTTTTTCGTTTCAATGACGACAAACGCTTCATAACGCCAGATGCCAAGCAGTCTACACACAAAGTCTTGGGTTATTACGCTTGATTGACGTCAAACGGTCTTCGAGTTTTCACATCCAAGCGCAGCTGTTGAGAATCATTTAGCAGAACGCTACGAAGTGGTACGAGTTCCCAAGAACAAAAGCTAATTTGCTCGGGTTAAGATCAGCAAAGCTGAAATTTGTTCTGGAGGGTGTGAAACGTGACCAGCATCCTGAATTGGCGAAACTTTTGAAGGATACATCGCTTGGGGTGTTTCTTTGTGTGCCGATAAAGATTCGTTTGTCAATTTTTGTTAGTCATAAATGTGGATAATAGTTGCTGTGCAATTTTTCAAACATTTTTGCACAATTTTTACGTTTTTTGTTTTACAATTTTTGCCCCCATTATGTCGGATTTGGCTAAAACTGCAGGTGGCTGTACTTTGCTTTTGGCAAAAATACATAAATTGTCATGTGGAGTTCATGAACCAAAAAGCACATTTTCGCACAGTTATCACTACTAGTAAAACCATCGTCACCTGTCTTTTTAGGAAGCAGAAGTAGCAAAAAAATATTTTGGGCGATTTGCGCTGGAATGATCCGGTTTGAAACCAATTTCAGCCGATTTTAGTCTCTAACTGAAACATCATTTAACACGGGCTATAGCAGCCTATTCAGCCCCCTTTTTTAATTTTTTTTTGCTAGTGTGATAATAACTTCGTCTTTGCATTATTCTGTACGAGACTACTTCAACCCTGTGTGGAGTAAAACTGATTTTTACAGGAGGTGAAAGCAAAGTCGAACTAACTTATTGTTAGTTTATTTACTCGATTTGTTGCCTGCTTATGTGCTTTGCAGCCTAATTTTAGATTAGATTAAATCTTCTGTCGCTTAAATTCCTTGTGCTTTCATTATAATTACATTGCATTTGCCTAATCAATTGCACACCTGCCTTGTAAAAATTAGGAACTAATTTAAACATATTTTTTGCCAACACTGGTGATACGATTAGGTGGTTATTGTTGCCATGTTGCATAGAAACACACTTTTTTGGAAATATAAGTAAAAATGTAAGTAAATATGTTACCTGAGATACAACAGAACTTGATTGGAGCGTTTGAGAAATATTCAAGAGCAGTGTTGGACTACAACCAAGTTTACAAAAAACAAACGATGCTTATACTCAACCAAGAGTAACAAGGGAATGCAATCTCCACATGAAACACCCCAGTCACCCAACGTTGTTGAACCTCATCCCAACACAAGCCAAAATCCAAACAATACTGCACCTGAACCAACTTTAACAAGACCAGAGGATCAGGTGGTACCCCGAAACAGTCTTGTACCTGCTGAATCTACTGATCAAGAACATCCACGAGCAAACCCACAAGAACTTTCAGCATTTAACCCCGATCCACTTTCACTAGCTGTTCCAGAACAAAATAAAGTTTACAATTTGGTAAGTAACATCGCATGCAGTTAAACATTCTGTGAAGGTAAAAAATGGATTTGGCGTGCTTCCTTAGTGTTTTAGCAGTATTTGTCACAAATCGGAATGTTTTTTTAAGTTATCACGCGTAGTTAAATAATATTCTTACATGGTTTATATGAATTTGACCACTGCACTAAAGGTGTCAGTTTTTGCCAATGCCAACAAGCAAAAATAACAAGGCATGGGCTGGAGAAAGTCTCCGCTGGGATTCGAACTCACGACAGGAGGTTATCGGGGCCTTTAGTTGATCACGTATTGTGTAATTGTATTTTGATAAAATCTCGAATACACACCTCACATCGTTGCCGAGCCCAACCGCGCAGAAATGTTTTTCTGAAATGTGACAGAAACCGGCAACACACAGACCGTAAACATCAAGCTGTTTTTGTTTTAAACAGCTCAATTCGAGCTTGGTTTTACATTTTTTACCTAACTGATACATTGTCGAATGGTGCTGACC
>QXVZ01034407.1:0-16989 GCA_008931825.1 Phallusia fumigata
GATTAAACTGAACATACCTGGTAAATCAGTGGTGTAAATTCACGTCACAAATTTTAACAAAAAGTGTAAAAATAAAAAAATGGATCAACTCTTATAAATTGTTAGTAAACGTGAAAATTGGTGTAAACATGCCTCATAACGCAGTGGTGTAAACATGCCTGATAACCCAAAACATGTAAACTTCACTGAAAAATGAATGAATGAACTCTTATAAAATTGTTGTAATGTATGGAAATATACATGACTCAAATTTGTGATGTTTGGATCGCCACATATCAAATATTCGCACATCCATAATCTCACGAACCTTCTTTAGTGTCCGGGGACCCCCTTCTCGACATGCAACAGTCCCTTCCCGTTGCTCCCGGTCTGGTTCCCCCCTCCTCTGTCGTCCCTTACCCCCATCTGGACATCGACGGTTACACCGAGAGCAACCACGACACCCCGCTCACCCTGGCTTGTGCTGGGGGCCACGAAGACTTGGTACAACTTCTTATCACACGAGGAGCCAACATTGAACACAGAGACAAGAAAGGTAAATAAGATATCTGCTGCTAGTTGTGTGAAGTTAGTTTTTAGCTGTTGGGCCTGTTGCCATTATGAGGAAAGTAGGTTAAGCCAGTCGCTAAAAAAAAGTTAGGTTAACATAGAAAATGCATTTCGCCCTTTATCAAGTGCATCATACGTTATCGATGTCTTTTTTCATTACGTTTGTTTGGGGTTCCATGTCTTTACGCCCGCAAACACAATTATGATGTAAAAATCCAAAATTGGGACCCAATGTAATTTAGGGAGTGAATACATATCCATTGTAACAATGAAAAATTAAAGTGAAAAATATTATTCTTTGGGTGACGGTGAATGAAATAGCCACCCCTTTTAGTTGACCCAACTCCTGTCAACGTCCTTATGGATGAAGCATAAGCAATAGATTTTCAATCTATCGCATATTACCGGATCCTAGATTATGACGCGTGCTATAAATTGCATTGGAAATTGATTTAAGATGAGCTCCTCCGCTAAACGAATATAGGCAACGTCTGATCCAATTATACCCACCTCGTATATTAACTCGATAACGCAGAAGGTCACACAATGTTAGAAAAACACAAGATAAGGCCTGTAAGGTATTTCAAGCGATTTCCCTCTGCTTCCGAGGTGTCAAAATCAAAGTGATTTACGACAGATCCAACTCTATTGGTCATGTTTTAGTTTGAATTTTGGTACTTGAACTTCAATTTTGTCGCCAGGTTTCACTCCCCTCATTCTGGCCGCCACAGCAGGTCACGTGGGTGTTGTGTCTATCCTGCTTGAGGCGAGTGCTGACATCGAAGCTCAATCTGAGAGAACAAAGGACACTCCGCTATCGCTGGCTTGTTCTGGTGGAAGGCTGGTATGTATGGGACCAAAACATCACTGGAAAATAATACGGATTTCTCTCACATGTGCAAAAAGTTTAATTGTCTTGGAAAATAATTGAACCCAAGGAAGACACGCTTTGAATTTTTACCAGTGTTTTTTTTCGTGCTTTGAGTTTTAGTTACTGATTGAAGTTTTGTCATTTAAATGTTTTTGGAACGCATTAAGTGTGAATAAGCGGGGCGTATTTAGTTCTTTCGTTTGCGTATTTATTTTCACAATATTACAACGATCTATGTCTTTATTTGTCAAAATTTTTAAAACAAGGTTTTTCTAACGATGATCAAGTGGTAAAAGGTTTTTTAATGTCAACAGGATGTTGTGGAGTTGTTGCTAGAGCGAGGAGCGAACAAAGAACACCGCAATGTTTCCGATTACACTCCCTTGTCACTTGCAGCCTCCGGTGGTTACGTCAGTATCATAAAGTTGCTACTGAATCATGGAGCCGAGATCAACTCAAGGTAAGAGCTCCTGACACAATAAAAACTGTTTTATTGAAAACTGTTTGCTCTGCATTAAAAATGCCACGTCTTAAACAGGCTAATGTAGCGGATTTTATGCCATGAAACCCCGTAACCGATATTCAAAGCTAAAGTCTCGTCTACTGATATTAAGTTCGTATGTAGTATTTTTATCAGTAGATTAAGAACATACACTAAGTTCTAACAATTAAGAACTTTTTAGACTCTTTAATTAATTTTTCAAATTTGTAAATAATTTTTTGAAAAAAAAAATCCCCCCTGAAAAAAATATAATTGTTTTTAATTCTGCAGAACTGGAAGCAAACTGGGAATTTCCCCGTTGATGTTAGCAGCGATGAATGGACACACACAAGCTGTCCAGCTGCTGCTTGACATGGGGGCAGACATCAACGCCCAGGTGAGAACTGTCAACATTTTACTCGATTTTCACACTTCATTCTTAGTTGGTGAAAAGTCGGATGTTCAATGTCAGGATTTTGTTTAGTAAACGTAGTTGTTGCAGGGCTTCAGTGTGGAAATTCGTGTGTTTATTCTCTCACATGCGTAAATGTAGAACACGGAGCTTCGTAACGTTATTTAAAACCCAATGATGTGTTAAGCATCATCGACATTAAGTTCTATATTGTCGTGCGTGGCTGTGGTCTATGGCCTTGTTCATTTTTCGATTTTGTAGGGGTCAAAAAATCGAAGAAAATTTCGGTTTTGGGGCGGTTTTCGCGTGAATATTACGGTTTCAAACCGGTTTGGGCCGTTTTGGCCTCCAACCGAACCGTGGTCGTGTTAATCTACCTTAGTTAGCAAGGGCTCGTTGATAACATCCAAAAAACATACATGTTAACCACGTGAATTATTATGTGTTCATTCAATTATACCCGAAAGAAATCCTAACCAAACTTGAACCAGTTACACGATAGTTACATTCATCAAAACAATGTGTTTACGTTACTTTTGAAAGTGCAGTATACTCTAACAACGACGCCTTTTTCGCAGATCGAGACGAACAGGAACACAGCGTTGACCTTGGCTTGCTTTCAAGGTCGCCACGAGGTGGTGAGCTTGCTCGTCGACCGTAAGGCCAATGTCGAACATCGAGCGAAGACCGGACTCACTCCGCTCATGGAAGCCGCGTCTGGAGGTTACGCAGAGGTCAGTCGACCGCTGAACTTGAATTTTCTCACTTTGACTCATTCTTCGCAGAAAATATTTGAATCAGTTTTTTTCATTGCTTTAGGCCAGTTTCAGTCTGTTTTGCAGTCGCAACTTATTAAAAAACCAATGGAATTGTTATCTATACAACAAGATTTCCGCTTTTGAGGTTCGACACAACTTGTGTAAATGACTAACACCACTTTCCAAATCGCTGTAGCAAAATCGCTAAGCCACCTCAAATGCCACCGACTTTGGACTTTCGCTGACGCAAGAACTTGACCTTCTGCG
This sequence comes from Phallusia fumigata, assembly GCA_008931825.1. Taxonomy (NCBI): domain Eukaryota; kingdom Metazoa; phylum Chordata; class Ascidiacea; order Phlebobranchia; family Ascidiidae; genus Phallusia; species Phallusia fumigata. The sequence continues at coordinate 3,339 of QXVZ01034407.1, forward strand.
CAGTATAGGCGAAACTTTCAGCGTTTATCTCGCCAAGGTTGCAGTGTTCCATAGTGACAAGGCACTTTATCCGAACAAAAGCTGTTTTGTCTTGGGAACAGCCAGTTTGGAGAGCAAACACTTACGTCTGACGTCATACTGCCGTTTTCGGGATTTTCCGGCGTGACGTAGCCGATGGGCAACAACGATAGCATCGCTTATAAGATTTGCGAAATTCCGTCGCCGCCAGCTCCAGATTTTCGGTTTAGATCCCGGAGTATGTTTGCACCAAGGCAATCTCGAGCACTCCTTACCGGTAGCCACACCAAGAAATCCAAAACACACAAAAGATATCCAAATGTGGAATGCGATTATATAAATTTCCCAAGTCATACTCCAAAAGACAAGATATATATGGCTCCTACCCGTTTTGCGTTATGTCCTTTACCTGTAATTCGGATGTGTGATAGAAGAAAAATGTAGGAACAGAGTTGTCAGCTTTGGTGCTGATATATGCTGGAAAAATGTTGGATTTGCTGTAAAACGTTGGATGTTGCGTTATTGTGCGTCTGTCTGGTATTTTTACGAAACTAATTTTTACAAAATCCAACGCGTTTTTGTTTGTGCTTACTCTTTACTTCGATATATTTCATTTCACCACTTTAAAATTATCCAAGTTGGTATTACATATCCAGATCGTTTCAGAAAGCAAAGTTTAGAAAAACGAATTTAGTGTTTTGTCTGAAGCCCTATACTCCCTTTTCAGGTCGGTCGTGTGTTATTGGACAAGGGAGCCGATCCAAACGCCCCGCCCGTCCCGTCGTCACGTGACACAGCACTGACAATTGCTGCCGACAAGGGTCACTACCGATTCTGCGAGTTGGTCCTTAACAGGTGAGCGTATAATGTGTTTAAACCCAGATGACATGCTTTTGAAAAACTTATTGATCGGCTGCGCAGTGATGTTGGTTCCAGCGTCTTCATACGCTGAAACGTGNCCTGAGAATAGAGCAAAGAATATTTTTAGCGTATTGTGTCAAAATAAACCTATAATTGTCATTTGTAAAGATAAAATCGAGTCATTCAGCATTGGTTCTCATTAAAATCCCTATCCTGGGCCTATTGGAATTCAACTACATGTTCCAGTTCCAAGTAACTGACAATACTTGTGCAGGTTGTCAAGTGGCTTGCAAAGGAGGTGTCGCAATTTCCATCCGACGCTGAATGCATGCGTTACATTGCGACCATAACTGACCGTGAACTTCTGAAGCGATCCCACCAATGTATGGAGTGCATCGCTCAAGCTAAGGACAGACAAGCCCAGGAAGCGAATAAAGTAGCATCCGAACTGCTGGAAGAGGTTGAATTTGAGAAGGTGCGTTGCATGCATGTCTGGGAAAATACCTAGGACTTGAGTTTTGTGAAAACAATACTTCCAACCTCATTTCTGGCCGAGGCCTTTTTCGAAGATGATTTGATTAGTTCAGGGACACTGCGGCTCGCCAACATGTTTTTTGTAGCTCTTTTAGCTGAACAGTAATTTTTCAAATTGATAGAGAATTGCTACCTCGTATTTGATGTTTGTTACAGTATTGACATAAACTGTATTTACAGATTTTAATCTTACATCTCCCTGCATACGTTTGTCAGGGTCCAACACTTGCAATGTTTCGTTGCTGTATTTCGCATAAACTTTGGTGATAATCTGCACTGCTTTTGCCTCAGCGAACGTCGAAAATGTAAACTTTTGTTAACAGAAAAATGCGAAGAACAGAAAGGAGAAAGCTGCTCGTAAGCAAGCGAAGAAAAGACAAAAGAGGAAGCAAAAATCGAAGAAAACCGATGGAGAGAAAGATGATAAAGATGAAATGGATGGTGAGTTACTTCTATAACGTCGTCACTTCATATAATGCATGGAAGTCTACGCATTATTAAACGCTGACCCATTTCCACAACCCTTCCCCAGAGTTTACAAATTTTCTTGTCTTGCGACCCACAGACATGCAAGACGACGAAGTAATGGAAAAGGCTGGGGAGATGAGCGAACTGATCATGGGCACGGAGAAGCTCAAGATAGGGGAACCCCCTTTGTCGACGGCTACGTACAATGCAACACCTGTACCGGTTGTGTCGAAGATCGTTACTACCGTTGTGAGCGGGGACCAGTCTGGTAAATAACTGATATCTACTGCAGACAGAGCTGCAACTAACGCTTGCTTTATTAGTTTAGATAACCTTGAGTTAATATATGTCATAATGCAGGGCATCCTAATTTTTTTTAGTCCGCGATCCCCTTTTGTTTGATTAAAATTTTTCGCGACTTATCAAAAAATACGTTTTATATATTTTATTGAAACTGTAGCACACGAAAACAAACAATAAACAATAAACACACATTTCGGAAATACTATACTCACGACTCCATAAAACTCGTCACGTGACCCCCAGTTTGGGAAGCCCTGTCATACAGCACGGCCGAACCGCACTTATTTCGTATTACTTTGAAAGTTACATTAAACAAAATTTTTCACAGTTCCTATGGTGAATGATGTTCCGCACGCGAACAAGGTTAAACCAGCAAGTTTGCCACCTGTCAGTATTTCACTGACCCCGCAATTTGTTTTTCGTACTGCTGATGAGAAGAAGAAGGAAGAACGGAAGAAGGTCCATCACTCCACCAAAGAAAGGTATGCGACCAATCTACATAAAAATCCATTCCAGTGTTTTTTTATCGTCCACAGTCATTTATGTTCCCAAAGTTTTTAGGCAAACTGTCGTCTGGTGCGTATTACGATCCTTCCTTATATCATTACGCGTCAGCAGATAAATTCTGTTTGTTGTAAATTTGGATTTTAGGTGTTTTCATGTGTCAAAATTATCGCTTTTAAGCGTTTTTGCATGTTTTTGTTTCCACCCCAGCCCTGTGTCAAGTTCTGGTGGCGAGTCGAGCCCTAGGAGCGCTTCACGCAAAACGCGAAGATCAGCGACCACTCAGCGCCAAGCTCCAACATCTCGGTGCGTAAAAACATTCAGTTCTGGGTGTTTTCGTTGGGTTTGGTTCAAGTCACAACCCCGCTGTACCAACTTATAAAACAACTCGCACAAGCTGTCTGAACTCAACATGGAGTATATACTGGAAATAAGTCGAGCCAGTACTCGAGTACAGCTTTTGATACCCAGTGCTCGACCAAAACTTTCTTTCTCGATACATGAACGTTCTTTTACTAAATGTCAAAGTGGGCATAATTTTAAAAAAAATAAAGAATATGGCATCTAATTTATTGTTACGTCATACACGCAGAAGTGTGTAAAAAAACATCAAACACTGACCATTAACATGATCGCGAGTTAATACTGAACGAGCCAATAACAAAAAATGGGTAAATTGTAAACACGGCATGTCGATGTGTTTCAGTGCCACCACTGAAACACCAACAAGCAAGGCGTCCGCACGCGTGCCACCTAGCGGTCACAGGAACGTTGCGGCGACACCAAGTCCAGGCAAACGACCTGCAAGACGCGAAGAGGGATGGAAAGAGGTTCAATCATCACGAAAGTTTCCTAGCAACGCGTAAGTTTTTCTTGCTTTTACGTTGCCATTTTTGGTACGATTTAGGCTGCATTGTTAATGAAACTGTTTCCATCATTTCTGCGTGCCCCGCGGCTTGGAAGACTTTTAAACGTCTTTCTAAAATTGGAACTGTTACTGTCGTGTTTCGAAGTATCGCAAAGTCATTCTTCGGAAGAAAACAGCTGTCAGGCGCACGACCCTGCAAACCATTTCCCATCGATTTATGCAAGCGTGCTGCCTTATGCATATTTTGACAATGTTTTGCGTTGTACCTGCACCAATCAAACTTTTCAATATTTGGTGTGTGAAAACCTTGACTGTGTTTCGACAGGGCAAAACGTATCATGGTTTCATCAAACCTGATATCGCGTGTGATCGGTCGAGGTGGGAGCAACATCAACGCGATTCGTGAAGTGACTGCTGCACATATCGACATCGATAAGCAGAGGAAAGGGGGATTGGAGAGAACTGTCACTATCAAGTAAGCTGGGTTTTTTTATAACTGGAAAGCTAGACTGATTTTTGCATCATAAACAAACATATCGCCCATTTGTCTTGTATATGTTTATTGTAAACTTGCAAACAAATTTACTCCTTGCTTGGAAATTTACTTGAAATTGAGGTCCTGTCCATTTCAGACTAATCTAACATAACATCAGCACCAAACAGTCTTCGTGTTTTTACGTCAAAATGTCGCGTATGCTTTAACCAAAAGTCTAACTCCTTACAGGGGTTCGGCGGAGTCGATCAAGCACGCCTACCAACTTATTACAGCCCTCATCAAAGAAGATCGCACGGACCAAGAAATCACTTCCATCATATCCAAGGTTCAGGCACAAGCAGCGCAGAACGCTGCAGCCAAACAGCCTGTGCAGAAGCCGCCAATGACTGTAGTGGCAGCTCCTATTCCCACAAAACCGGCGTGGACAGTTCCACCGTCTATCGTCGCCCAGGCGTCCAGCCAGGTAAATTTTACTATTGCTTGTTTTAGAACAAGACTAGTGGAGTAGCCTAGTCAAACACATAACTGCCAGAGACCTTGTGTTTCACAATCGCTGTTGTCATTTGTGCACAACTGTTTGTTTGTTTTATGTTTTGGACAATTGCAGATGCAGTTGAATTTGACAATAGCTGAGAATCTTACCAGATTTGCTTTGTTTGACCGCCACTAAAATTTGAGTACAAAATAAAGATGGTAAAGTAGAAAGCATAATTAGTGTCGACAGCCAGTAGTCTAACTGGCCACGATGAATTGTTGCGCTTCGTTGCAAAACTCTCTGCATTTTCCATTGAAGTATTGCATGCTTCCTGATTGACCTCTTTACTGCATAGTTGCAAGACCCAAGGCTGTATCGAAAATCAGCTGCGCGTACTTCGCTAAAATTAGCAGTTCCCGTTGCAAGACAACACGACAATCGGAACCGAAAGGCTGATTGCATTCCGTGTCTCGAAACTGCCACTTGCTCCACTCGCACAACGGCACAAACCGCATGCTTTTGCAAAATCCGGTTTTCAAACGAATGCCGCCCGATCTTAACCCTTATATGTGCATCGACAGCCGCGTCAACCGGTCCCTACGTCATCAGTAAAACCCGCTGCGTGGTCAACCACCTCCCTAGCAACCAGTTCTTCGACTTCAACCACCAGCACATCGAGCCAGAACAAATGGTCGATTCCGGCTACAACCACCGCAACAACTATCGGTGAGTTACAACTTATGGTTGGAAACCACCTACTGGTTTGGTAGAGGAACTACGACATGACCACGGCTTGATTGTACTTACTTTTCGCACACAAACCTGAAAACTACGCTAACTAGGAAAGACACAATCGAAATTCCAGATTAGCTTGCCGTTTGTTTGGTTTGTTATTTCGTTGGATATGTTTGTTTGGAAGTTATTTTGTTAAGTGGCTAAATTTTTGTATTTCCAAGATGTCGCCACCACGAGCAGCCCTCCCACTGTTGAAACTGTGAAGAAAGCACTCTTCGTGACGTCACAGTCGGTTGCTTCTAGCGCCCCCACTGCCCCCACCGTATCGTTCCCTAAAACATCAGGTAGCAAAATTTGTCACGTTCTTAACATAACTGTCACATGTTTTCTTCTCTTCTGATAATGTTGTACTTGAATGCAACTTGATTCGTTGATTTGTAGACAAACCTGCCACAAAGCCAGTGCAGCCTGTAGCACCAATGGTTTCCACCAAGGTGACGCCATCAGCAGCAGCGTCACGTGCCCCCGTGACGTCATTTGGACCAGTTGGATCTGGCGTGCCCACCCTCCACCAACAAGTCCATCCCAGCATGGCCCCGACCCAGGGTCAGATGCCACCCAGCCCTCTGACCACTGCCCTGGCCAACGCTACCCTTTGTCAGCACATGCCGGTCCCTGAACCCCTTTCTCCCGGGGAAGTCCACTCACCCACCGAGAACCCAGCTATGTTGATGGCCGCCCAGGGTGCCCTGAGCCCCCCTGCCTCCAGTGTTGGAATGCAACACCCCGTTTCCATGACACCGACTCAGAATAGGATGACCAGCGGTCCAGCAGGAATCGCCCCGCTAAACAATCGCACCCCAGTGCATGGGGCGAACCCCAACAATTACGTGAATAACAACAATGTTTCAAGTAAGTTTGTTCCTTATACTCGTTAGTTTAACTCTGTAACATGTTTGACACAATGATTTTCTTTAGCTGGTATCGGTTCATCCTTCGGTCCAATCATATCGGGACCCGCCCCCATATCTACGCCTTCTTTCTCCCCCTTCAGTAACTCGTTCACGCCATCTGCTGGTTCCACAGCGCTTTGGAACAATGATTCCGCGTCAGGTAAAGCTATTTAACACAGGAAAAGCAGGAAGTGGAAAACCTGACCCTGTATTTCCCTCCAGGTTCGCCGTACCAAACTCCAGCGCCCTCCAGCGGTATGTCCCAAATGCCGGACGAGCCTGTGCGAAGTCACGTGGACCAGTCGAAAGCTCCTGGTTACCGTGGCAGCATGAAGTCGCCAATTGTCGAGAACGGGGTGATTGGCGGTGCTTCGGTGTCTAGTAAGTCACGAGTATCAATTATTGTATTGAGCAACTGCCAACGAACAAGCGGTTGCCTAAAATACTGCAGTACTACACTGAAAACAAATTAATTCAGTCTGCTATACCTATGATGCTTTTTTGCAGCAACAGCAAACCTGGAGAATTCCTCTCCTGTCGGCTCTCAACATGGTTCGCCATCCAACAACGCCAATGACGGCGATCCGCCAAACAAACCAAGACCTATCGGCACGGTTAGTAATTGTGGCTATTTGCGTGGAAACACACGATGTGTAGATATGTAGTGACAGAAAAGTCGAGTACAAACATTTACTGCAGGAACGCGCCCACAACCGCAAGACGAACCCACCGTTGCCATTGACAACAGTGGTTGGCCAACCAGCGACCAATATCTGGTCATATGACAAGCTTCCTCCGGCACATCTCGGAATGGATTCACTCGATCAAAACAAATGTGAGTGTTGCTAGTTGGGTTCCGAAATTTTTAACTATAGGTGACAATTGTTGGAAGTTGTATTTTACAGTGTTGTAACTTTTTTTAATGCTTTTCCACGCAGATCCCAACTGGTCCACCGTCATTCCCTCGGTACAACTCAAGGAAGCTACCGTCACCACCTCCACTGCCAACCGACCACAGGTTCGTCATTTTGTCATGTTAGCAAGAAATCTCCCATTTTTAAACTACGTAATTTAAGTTTCGACCCGAAATTTGGAAGAAACGACTCACGTGTTTCAATTTTGTCACAGGACGGGTGAAATAGGTCCTCCCGAAGTTGTTGTTTGATTTCCACTAATTCTGTTTTCACATTCAAGGTGACAACATCGGAAGCCGAATCGTTGAAATCCAGCAACATTATCGAACAACAGCACCCCGTACAAGCAAACACAATGAACCGACCCTTCCCCAACGCTGTGCCCTCAATGGGGGTACCCAATCGGATGCCCCCTAGTACCAACCGCTTTTCCCAACCCTCCGGTGCAGGCCGCGTTGCCCCACAGGCCCCAATCGGGAGCCATTTGGGCGGGAGCAGTAGTGTAGGAGTAGTTGGACCCCAACAACACAACAGCAATCTCCAGCCGATTGGTTCACATCTAGGAGGAGCTGGGCATATGCGAAACAACGCTTCCTTTCAGCCGGTAAGGCGCTGAAGTTTGTATACCTTGCTTGATAATAAACCCTTATGTGTTTAGCAGTTTTGCACATACTCCGTGCATTACTACACACTACATAACAATAATTCTATATTTACCTGTTTGATACTAAATTGTTTGTTGCCAAATTCCCGTTCGGAAGGGCGTTAACGCAAGGGCCATTTTATGATCGTTATTATGGCGCTGCGGTTTAACAATCCTGACGCCAATATTATTGTGGGATTCCAAGGCGGCAATGCATTGTGCTTGTCTTCTATTTCACCCCCTCAACAAAATTACATTTTTTCCCTTTTTAAAACTCCCACTAGCTCGTTAATTGTGACATCTGTGGTTGCCTTCACAAAGTTACAGCTTTTTAGCAGAACTGCTGCAACGTTTTTACAGGTTGTTCGTGCCTGTCCTCAAAATTTATTTTGTTTGTATCTACCTATCAGTCGTTGCCATTGCCCACAAATTACTTTCGTCTTCTAAACCATTTTGGTATTTCTACTCTAAGATCCAACGGAACTTTCCGTCAAACCAGCTGCAAACGCGCTACCAGATGCCTCCATACTACATGCAGAACGATGTGTCCCGATATGTGCAGGGGATGAGTTCCGACCTTAGTTGGCAACAACATCAACAACAACAACACGCTCAACAACAACAGCAGCAGCAACAACAACAGCAACAACAGTCCCTGTATCAGCGACAGCCACCCCAGCTTAATCTTTACCAACAGAAGGTAAGTTAAGAGCAAACGAACTGTTTGAATTACACCGTACTTCCGATATGTTATTTCCCGTCTGCAGTTTTGTCCTCAGCGTGACCTCGAAGGTCAAGTAGAAAAGTTTTGGTTTTCTTCCCACACGCTGAAAGTTTACGTAATAATGCAATATAGGTAAAAACTGCGTGATATATTTCTAACACCGGAGTCGAATTAAAATAAAAAATGTGAAAAGTTTCCAAAAGTGCAATGGAAGTCTTTTTTCTACAACAGACTTTTGCGTCTCTGAATTTTGTCAGGTTTGGCAAAACCACATGCGGCGCTTCATCAATTTAAGCGACCGTGTTGCAGTAAAAAAACCTCCGTACCACCAAGTGTTAAAAAATTGTGTTTTGTGGTTACATGTAAGAGCGCTGGAAAAACTAAAAACGTGTGGAAATTTGTGTTAAAAGCAGTTAGTGTGCACGATTTTGGCTTGTTTGTGTCCCTAATTCGACATTTTTTCGAAAAACGCACAGCCTAATCGAAGCACCGAAACAAGCTTTAGGCGCTCCGAGTTTCTGAATTAATTCGTAAGTTTCGTGTGCTTCGCGCGCCAAGTGTTAAAGGCCGAATTTCGAACGCTGACATGCGACACTGAATGCTCGTTAAAGTTCAAAATCAAAACTAGACTGGTCAAACCCATGAACCTAGAGACTGTGCTCTTTAGTGGCCCAGCTTTTTAAGCCACTATATATCTCAGTTCATTGAAACAGACCTAAATAGCGCCATTCGTTTAGTGTGTCGCGCAAACCACACCTATTAAAACAACCTGCCCTATCAAAATCATTATATGCGTCACACTACTCATTTGTTCGCGATATTTGGAACTATGTGTCAAAGAGAACTATGTGCAACTTTTAGAAGCTGACACTTGATACGTTTTTGCGTTCTAAATTGCATAGTTTCACAAGGAGGTCGATTTTTTTTTCTGAAAGACGCGCTGAAAATAACCAACCCTCAGGTGTTTATTTGCACGTGCCTATGTCTGGTTTCCGTACCTTCGAAAATATTTTCAAACCAGTTACCCTGGCTTTGACTTGTATTTCCCGGGTAAACTGTTTTTCAGGGTATAATCGCTGTCGGTTTTGCCTTAAAATTGCGCCCTAGCTCGTTGCGGTTTCGTTTGCTTCCAATTTTCCGTTTACTGGCTTCGAATGACGATGAACAACATTTGCCTGAAGCATGCGCAAATGTCACGTACAGTGGTTGTCGAAAACGCTTTGAACTTCACAACGTCCTCAAAAAAAGAGTTTTACATTTTTTTGACCTTTTCAGTTTGATCCACTTAACATACGTTTTTAGTTTGTCACCTCGACATTTGTCAATGTCAAACACACCTTGGGGTCAAAAAAGAGTCGCAAATTTGTTTAAAGAACATGACAGATGAACATCTAAAATTATAAAGCTTTTTACTTCAGTTGACCCGTTGGTTGAACCACATGCCCCCAAAGCAGTTTAAAATAAGCCACAAGGACCCATGCTTGCTGAACACTTACGGTAAAAAGCGCCAAATAAAGTTGGGACCCATGGTAACGTAGGTATTAATTATACAGCCACAATGACACTCGAAATTTGCTTACTCCTGTGTCATAGTGCGCGCACGCAAGAGAGTTTCGTTATGCAACACTTGTTTCGAAATCCCTGGATAAAAGTGTTCAAACCTTCGTTCCATGCGTCAAGTCTCGGAGCAAGTGCGCATGCTGGGAATGGTATTTCACCCAGTGCCAGACCCGATACTGCTTCTAGCTCCAGCAAATGAGCGTGCTTTGAGAGTGTTGACTGGAGCCGGATATAGTCTGCGTTGCGAAACGGGTCCTAACTTGCTGCTATGTTTGTTGCGCTTCTGCGAGTCAGCGAAACCGGATTCGAGAAAATTTGTATTCAAATGCCGTTTCCTCTCCCAAAAAAAGTTTCCCAAATTGCGACACCCACAAATAACTGCAGGTAAAAATACAAAAAAGACTTGCTACATTCGGGCCGCTGAGCTATTAGCAATTAAATTTCGCAACTCGGCAACTCAATCTCGAAAATGCGCGGCTGAAAAATAGAAATCCCCGAATTAAAAATTACGTCGCAAACTCTTTTCAGCAGGAGCTTCACAGCAACGCGGGTCTCTACGGCTCCGTCCCGTCGCCATTTCCAACACAGAGTGGCGGTGACAGCAACCAGGGCCTCATGCAACAGCAACACGGCTTCCAAGGGAGCGGTCACCACCACCAGCAACAGCAGCAGCAACAACACCCCCATCAACTGGCCGACCTTAATTCCTACGCCCTCCATTCCGACAACCAGGGAACGTTCGTAAACGAGGGGATCCCCCCATATTTTGACGGTAGTGCCAGCAGCGAGTACATGATGCGAGGAGTGATGCCGAACAACTACGGAAGCCCGGCTGCGGCGTCAGGTGGATGGGAGCATGGCGGCGGAGTTTGTCAGCCCGGGGGTTACCCGCAGATCAATGGCGGTAAGTCATCATTTTTCAGGCAGGTTAAGGCTGCGATTGCAAAGTGTGTTTATTTTGAGCCACATATTATTTTCCAATTTTGCAGGTTTGTATTTTTAACCGAACATAACTTGAGCTATCAGGCTACTTTTAAAATATATCTCTGTGTAACAGACGCACGTACAAACAAAATTTATGTGTTAATACCTATAGGTGATGCTCGAACTATGATTGGTGGACAGAACGGATTGGACGATTCGCAGGTAAGAAAGAAATAAAAAAAAAAATTTCGATAATATTGTAACGTTGCTCTTGTGCGCCATGCTTAAAAAGCTCAATGCAAGCCCAGTGTTTGCTTTTTCAACCCACCAGTTTTTTACTCTCACTTTTTTTTTGTTTTGGTGTATTAGATATTTGTTGAATCATAAACAGTCTGCAGGTTAAATGGAGTAAAAGCTCAACAGCGTATTATTGAATTGTAATTTATGCCGTGTGTCTTTTATAGCATTGGAAGGACTGGTAGAAGCATCCCCTGCCCAGAAAGCTGTTTGCCTGTCTTGGTGTGCGCGTGTTTGCTTGTGCGTTTACGTTTCATCCCCTTTTCACCCTCCTTTACCCACTCTACTGCCCCACAAAACCCAGCGCATTTATTTATTACGCCCCGCCGCCGTCGTTTCTGTTTCTTTCCTGTGAGTTGGCGGTCACGTGACAAGAGGCATTTTCGCCGGGACGCAGTTGTAAATACGAAGTCGCCTGGTTCACATCATTGGTGCTCACCTTTGCCTCCCGCTGCTGGAGCTGCTACTACTATGTGTATTCTTGACCCCCGTTGCAGGTGGGCCAGGGGCCAGTCCTGAAACAACTGCCTCCGCCGCAAAGGCCCCGCCCATTACACGCCCACATTAACCCTTCCCGTGGTCCCGCTTATGTGTTTTCGTTTTTTCCGTCGCGGTAGTATACGGTGATTGGACGGAGTGATTGTGTTATTCTTTTCCTTTTTCTTCGGTATCGGGGCCCAGCTTCAGACGTTGATGGCTGCGTGCCATTCGCTCGTCGTCGAAAATAAAAACCGCATCACAATAGAACTTCCATGCACTGGGTATTGTCTGTTAACAGCTTTAGTATCAGAAATGCAGTTGGATAAGTCATGGCTTATGCAGTTGATCCACCCGTTTTTGGACCAAAACTGTAGGACCGTATTTTTTGACGAAACTCTGTTATTTAATGTGAAAAACGTTGCCAAGAAAACAGTTGAAGGTTTTATGTGATTTTAAACATGACGATTGTTCAGCTCATAGCCCGAGATAAAAAGGTACCTTTAGTATCAGCCCTTTTCAATAGTTCATTTACTGTTCTGATCTAAACGAAAAACACCACAGGGCGTTTGATCTAACCAAACTTACAGCATGCGCAAATACGGTTATTTTATGTCCCTTGAAGGGTCCCCCGCCTTGTATGGGAATTCGAAGCATCCCATGTTGTCATTCAGTCGAAAAAGATGACTAAATATTATATTTTTAGAGGCACAAAACTGTAATCAACTTGCGCTGCTGGTGAAGTTGCAATCTNTTTACTGTTCTGATCTAAACGAAAAACACCACAGGGCGTTTGATCTAACCAAACTTACAGCATGCGCAAATACGGTTATTTTATGTCCCTTGAAGGGTCCCCCGCCTTGTATGGGAATTCGAAGCATCCCATGTTGTCATTCAGTCGAAAAAGATGACTAAATATTATATTTTTAGAGGCACAAAACTGTAATCAACTTGCGCTGCTGGTGAAGTCGCAATCTTGTGTAAAAAATCGCCAAACTCGTCATCTTTAAAATTCGCGCCTACAACAACCCAACAGTTTTTTACGCGCTATAAACACGTAATAAGGCAAGTGCAATATATGAAAACACGTTGACAAAAGCTTTGTAAAAACTCCCCTATAACTTGACGCACTCGCAGTTTTACGACCGAGCGGCAACTGCCGGTCATAGTTGTTTTCCACGCGGTACAACGTTTTACACGTTTCAGCACAAGTGTTTGTTTACATATTGCGTCATCAGGCACAAGCTTGGCGCATGCGCGTATGACGCAGTTGTTGAGTAATCGGGGTAAGGGCCCCCAACGTCAAAAAATATCCCCCTGGCTTCGTACCGTTTCTCCTCACACGGAATGTTTGTTCAATGCTTGGTTGGTCACTCAACCACAAGACCAAGTGTTTTCAGGGTTGAACTGGGGTTAAGGGGACGTTTTTTTCATGCTATGTAATTTTATGACCAAACATCACAGGATGTCATGAAAATCATCGACACTGCGATTAGTAATCTATTATTGTGTTTTGTGTTTACTATGGATGGACTAAAAGTGCGTTAAAGTTGAATTTGTAAAAGCATTTACTTTTTGGTAGCCTCTAGTGCAATATAATGGTATTTCAACATGATTCTAATGATGCCAATTTAAGTGCAACATATATTCCATGAACCTGCGCTGAATGATCTTATGTGCACTTGCCGATAAATTACTTCGTAGAGAGAACTTTCGCATTGCACTCTTGCCTGGATGACTCTACAAGGGCTTTTGCCAGTCGATGATTTTTAATTTTGCAATAACGTCAGAATTATCTTAAACAATGATTCTACATTCGTTGCAACGTCATCTACTATGCGCATTTTTGGAGAATGATTGCGGTAACTTGTAACTCTGCAAAAATAAACTGTGGTTA
>QXVZ01034408.1:0-13873 GCA_008931825.1 Phallusia fumigata
TGGAGGTCAGTATTGCATTTTGCTGCCTGGAGGTCAGTACGGCAGCAAAACGCAAGGACGTGTTGAATAAACTAGCTTTGGTAAAATACTGTGTGCGTGCCAGGGTTAAAATCTGCTTGACCGTTTTTTATAGCATTCAATTCAATTTGCAGATGTCAAACTATTTCTGGTCAACAAGGATGCAATTTTTAGAAACCTAAGACACATACAGTTTGTCCAGCTTTCCAGTTATGCCTTCTTATGCCGCAAATATTCACGAGGCACCATTTCCTATCCGCAAAAAGTGCTGCAAGCATGCATTCCGCGTTAAGTGGCAAAACATCCACAATGCTTCTAATCAATCGCAGATTCTTGGCTCAGCTCAAGGCCCTGCCAACTCTTAATATTCGCATTCAAGATCAATACTTTGATCTCGCTGATGCGACAAAACTGCGATTGCCTTGGCCGAGCTGATCGCGAAGAGATTAGGCATTTGGCTTCCGCAGTGGGACAACCTCGTTATGCAATGAAGTGTTACAATTGGATGCGGTAACAGGCCGTGAAGATAAAGGGATAAGAACCGGATGCGGAATATCGCGTATAAATATATGGCGATTTGGTTACAAATTGTGACGGATGGGGTTATGGGTTCAGATTCGATGTCAGGTGTGGTAGTTGTTATGAGACTGACTGTGACGTGTGTGAAATTGATAATGACCTATGTCGAGTATTTATAACTTGGGATTCCTATTAAGGAACGTAGTGTCCTATTTTGAAGGCTTATGTTAAACTACGTAGGCCATTTTTAGTAAATGCCTTCAAATACTTAAAATCGTATAAGTTGCATGCAATAACCAAAATCTATATTTTCCCTAAAGCAGCTATCAGCCTTTTGTTTTCGCGAACGTAAATTTGGAACAAAAACTATAGATTGTGAATTGAATTACGATTTTATGGCTTTACTCCTGATTCAAAATCGAGTTATGGCAATCATTACGATCAATATAGTTACGGCGTACCGTGCCTCGCCTCGCCAAATTCGTAGTTGTCTGTGGACAATTACGCATCTCCGTGACCGCAATTATTCGACGATCTTGTTCTGAAATCGTTCGCATAGTCATTGAAAGTCCTGTTTGATTATGTCGCCTAGATCAGGAATGCGACACAACCACTTATGGCATGTCTGAATTTGCTTCGCCGAACTAACTTTTGATTTGTACAAATTGGTGCAAATTACTGGACATGTTTTCTGCCCAAGGTCGTTCAGGTCGGGAAATTTTTTTCCCGCCCATTTTAAACACGTCTTGAAGTCACGTGGTCCGGTCGATTTCGCTGTAACGACAAGAAACCAACCACATGTCCTTGGGATTTTTGCGACTAGTAACCAAAGTATCAAAGTTATTTTATAGAAGAGGGTTCCGGGCTTGAAATAGAAATGTTAAAAATACTCTTGTGGAAGTAAAGCCCACGTCACGAAACAAGTACAATTGTGTGATTAATTTGCTAACATGCACAATAAAATTAAATTCCTAAATTAGTTTCCCTAAGAACGTTGAAAAATATTGTCTGGTGCATTTGAAGTTGTCAGGTAATTAAACACACCCCGTAGTTTGCCATACCCCTTTAATCGAAAACCCCTTTCCCTAGAAGAGGCTTGTAAACCGTGTTTGGATACACCTCGATCGATTTCTTGTATGCAGATCGGAGAGCAAGGTGTGACAGAGTGGTGACACTTATCACAGATGTTACGCCGGATAATTTATTGTGAACTTCTAGCATCGTATCGGGGCACAATNAAGTTGTCAGGTAATTAAACACACCCCGTAGTTTGCCATACCCCTTTAATCGAAAACCCCTTTCCCTAGAAGAGGCTTGTAAACCGTGTTTGGATACACCTAGATCGATTTCTTGTATGCAGATCGGAGAGCAAGGTGTGACAGAGTGGTGACACTTATCACAGATGTTACGCCGGATAATTTATTGTGAACTTCTAGCACCGTATCGGGGCACAATGAAACCATTCAACTCTTGATTCTTCCAGGTTGACCGCGATAACTGTATCAACGAACGCTCCGTCCTTTGCCATTCACTTGTAAGAAACGAAATGCTTTTAGGTAATTAGTGCTCTGCAAATATCCAATGCAGATGATGCTGGTGTATAGCTGAACGTACGTTGCAGCGGCCGCCTGTCAGTTTGACTGTTTATTGGCACGATTGCTAATGACAAAAACGTGTTGTGGCTGGACGTTTTAGGCGAGATAAACGAACCGCCATCGATAGCAGGGTTATCTCCAGGGGTCGTCCCGTGCGCATACGCCGCGTCGCGTGTCCGCGCCATCAATCGTGCACTGCAGCCTCGCGCGATGTGTTTGTTTTCAAACGCTGCGGGTTGTGTGTCTTCTGCGTTGCCCCAGCGAAAACGCGCAAAGGCAGGGGCGATTGGAAAAGTGGACTTGCCCTTCGTAATGCAAATATTAAAGCAACACGCCCGCATTGATTCGTGTCGCACCACTTTCGCGTCGCGTTTCTATTTTTGGCCAGCGCTGTTCCATGTTTGCCCGTACAAATACGCGGATTATCGATAATGGATGCGCGATCGCCTGGTCACGTGACTTGTCAATCGCGTCGCCTCCTTACACGAGTCTTCGCTTAAAAATCGCTCCCCCACGGGGCGGCCGCCTTTCGTGCCGACGAAACGAAATTAAACGTAATTTCATTTGTTTCGACTTAGCAGCTTCAGACGTCGCCCCGCTTCGCCTTGCATCTCCCTTTTTTGGTTCATAATTGCGGCAATTACTCAGCGGTGTGTGTACGCGACACGAGAGGCTGATGTCGCCCTATTCCCACGTCTTATCATATCACTGCGTCACCGGTTTGTGAGAGGCCGATTCAACGCCAATTAAGCACTTGAGGCCAAGATAAGAGCAACCAAGAGAGCACATCTGTAGGCTGTTTGTTTCCCGAACGACAAGTGCCTGATGCATTACACATTTGATCCACCCGGGTGTACTTCATGCCCACACCCTCTGTAAACCCAATTACGGCGAGTGTCTGGCTTTTTTTCACTCTCTACGCACGTCTATGGCTACTTGTTTTGTTTGTTTGGTTTAATTGAGTTGTACCTGCTTGCTAAAAGGAAACCAACTTAATTAATCTGCCCAGATACTTGTTTTGTGTAAGAACCGTATATGGCTCTTGTTTCTTATAATTGGCCATCGTAGATATTTTCCTACAATACTTATCCACGTGCGTGTTTGGGGACAATAAAAAGGAATTTTGGTCGATGTTAAAAAGTCGACGGTTCAAATTCAGCGTTCCGGTTGGGCTTTCAAACATAACCCTTTTATATCAAGAATCAGAATAAACCAAACAGCGTCCAATTGTTCGATAATGGCTATATTTAAAAGATCAACGGGGGTTGCTTTAGAAAATTACATACCACTGTACTCCGACGATCGCGGTTTTCATTTCTAAATAGGCCGCTGCAAAATCACCCAATCGCATTGTTTCGTGCAATCTAATGTTTACTGGTGAAATCCCGAACAAATCTCGTGTTTACAACAATTTCACGGGGCCTTGACTACCCAACATTGCAGAACTCGTGGTTTAGTGGGCGGAGCTTTTAATTGTTCCACCCTCCCTTGCCCATTTTGGAGGAGGGATTTTTGTGAATAATTGCCCACAGTTTTGATAACATTCAACTTGTATACAACATACATCACTCAAAGTTTTAGGAAGAAAAGTGTATGTGAGGAGCTTGGTTTTGACGGAGTAATTATTTGGGAAGGGCTGACTTTCGCTACATGATGCTTTGTTGTGGAGAAAGGGAAAACACTAACGTACTCGTGTTTAACTCGTGACATTTAAAGTGTGTAAATAATTTGCTGCTAACTTTTGCATAGCAGTCCTTAATTTCACGCAAGGCGTTTGAAGCAGGTCAGAAATAACTGGAAAAGAATCCCAACGAAATATGTAACTTTGCACATTTTTAAGGAGAAGTTTGCATTGCAGTCGGGTGAGATTCGGGGCAAAATAACCCCGACTTTAAAGTTTAAACCCGAGGTGTCACATTCCAAATCGCTGCCCTGCACGTTTCCGCCCTACTTCCTGCGTAGTGAACTGCAGCGGGCTGCAATCTCTGTTGTCCATCACAACACATCAATAGCGGGAGACGACTTCAAGCTGCATGCAAGCAGCATCGGCTGAAAAAAGCCTTTAAAGTCGCCGCGTCGGGCCCTGCACGCACCGAGCTGGGTTGCCCTGCAATCGAACTGAAGACACGGAATCCATGTACAGATTAACATCGATTACTGGTTGATGTTGGTGACTTGTGCGTGGTTCTTAACAAAAGGGCGCCTTGTGTTCANTGGGTTGCCCTGCAATCGAACTGAAGACACGGAATCCATGTACAGATTAACATCGATTACTGGTTGATGTTGGTGACTTGTGCGTTGTTCTTAACAAAAGGGCGCCTTGTGTTCAATGTGAAGGCCCACATATCTTTAGGTGTTGATGACTGGCCCGCGGGGCCGCTGTGATTGCAATACGGCTTATCGAACTTCGCATGCCAGATTGCTACGAAGATTGCCTAATATCCACAATATTTGGTGCTAATTCACGTGGTTTATCACCTTGAGCGCGCGATTGGCGGAACTGATTGCCGTCAATCAAACGACGGATCTGCGGATGACGTAATGCCAAAATGAACTGCAGGCGGGTTTAAATTGACGAAGTTGGTGCATGACGGCTCAATGCTTTGTCCATCAAAACGATTGCCTACCTTGATTGATGAAAGGTCTAAAGAGATTGTCATTGGCACGTCGTCAAAGGACATAGGGTTCCTTGTGTTTTGATTTTGGGGAACTTTTCCGGGGATTCCGCTAGCGTGCAAGGAAAGTGAGGAAANTAAAGAGATTGTCATTGGCACGTCGTCAAACCAGACTGATAGATGTTAACTATGGTCGTGTATGGGTTACGTCATTCGCGTAGTTTTCTTGTTACTAAGATTTCTAAACGGTCGATAAGGCGACATTTTTACACTTCAGCAAGAACTTTCAATTGAGGTTACAAATACCCAACATACGAAATTCAATTTAAGGGGAAATTTAATTAAAGCTCTTACGGAGAAAAGGCTTTAAAAGTCCTATATGCATCCAAACCTACTATTAACACTCAAGTTCACGAAGGTAAGGACATAGGGTTCCTTGTGTTTTGATTTTGGGGAACTTTTCCGGGGATTCCGCTAGCGTGCAAGGAAAGTGAGGAAAGACATAGAAGATTGATTTCATGGGCGATGTGGTGGTTTTATACGACTTTTGTTACGCTTTATCATCACGCCAATCGTATACCCACCCAGATCCACCCCTATAACCTGTCAAACCCGACGATGTTGGCCAGTCAAAAAGTGGTAATGCTTTGAATTTTTAGCTTTGAGTGTGTATTAGGGGACGACACATTTTGCCCCTTTTTGCCAAAAAAACGTTTATTCTAAAAAAAAACAATTTATGCAAAAATAATACACATTTTGTTGAGCGACGAAATTTTTATTATTGGCATAACCCAGAAAACTTTTTCCTCCGAGAAAAAAGAAACAAACATAAAAACATACAAGGTAAGGCAACGCAAGACATCAATGCCTCGGCCAAGAGGTTTAAAATTAAACACGTGGTTGGTATTACGTCGTTTTAGCCCTACGCTGCAGCGGGTGGGTTAATCAATTAGCGTTGACGCTTCTTGTGTCCTACTATCGATCAGCACATAGCCGGCGACCTAGATAATAAGTTTCACAATCAAATTGTTCGGGTCGGATTCGATCTCACGTCTTTTCGACTTTCCCGAGGGAAATACACCGGTGTCAGCGCCGATGGAAGACGTCAATATAGGAAAACGACTTGACCTATTTCTTGGCACTCGTGCGGGAGCGAAGGTTGATGTTCTAATCGATCCGGGGGGATCAAATGACACCGGTGTACTTCGGTTTCGTATCGACCCTCACCTCAAGTCGCACGTTTTTCACCACTGCAAACGTCGGTTTATAGACACACACGCGAAGGGTCTCCTGTTCTATATTCGTTGGTAGGACTCGTAGGATAATTTTTACCACACAATTTTGCAAAGTGAACTTTTGCCCCGTTCCGCACCACTAAATAACCATCCAGCAACGTTTGCGGTTTCTGCTGTATGCAAATGTGATGCAAAATTAATAAATTCCGGGGTCGACACTCGACGACGATGTGTTGTGAGGTTTTGGCTGGGTTTATAAAAGCTTCGCGCGCCTGTAACGCAAGAACTTTTTTTTGCATGCAGTTTGCAGAGAGATCACAATCTGTTGCGTCCTTTGCTGCATTGAAAAGAATAATAATAGTTTGATGTCTCTCCCATTGTTGTGCTGTATAAAATATTAATCCAAAGCTTTCCTTGCACTTTTCTCAAATGGATACTGGTTTTGTGAGGCTTTTCGAAAGCATGTGCATTGTTTGTAAGAAAAACATCGGTTTGATTTGTCCCAGTGCTGCCGTTTGTAAACCATTAATTTAAAAGCACCATGCAATAGCCGAAGTTTTGTAAACGCATGCCCCCCTAAGTGTGCGCGCCTTTGAGCAGTATGCATTTTAACACTGCACAATTTAATTTTAAACTCAACGCAAGTGTCCATACTAAATTTTAAACCACGTTTATATTGTACGACCGCATACGTGAACTCTCCACGCTTTGCGTCTCATACTATCGTGTAGTTACACAAGGATTATTAAGGCGAGTTTTCATGCGAGTTTGAAGTATATTCGTGCAGTCAACCACAGCATTGCAATCAAGATAGGTCACAATTGGTTCAACCATTTACAATAAATGCATTTAGACTTATTTTCAGTCGGTTAAAGAGAAATTTTCAACTCGCTAGAAAAAGCTAGCATCGTTGTATTTGCTGGGAAATAATGCATCTAGGAATGTGGGCGATCCGTGCAAAGACACCCCATGTGTCCTTGGTGCTGAATCTACCTATCGCGTGCAAGGTAGATCCAATATCGGCTGTTTAGGCCAGTTACGTGGGCTTAAAGCAAGTGACATCAACTTTCGACGACATTTAAAGGATTACTGCGTGGTGGGCGTTACGTAGAATCCGCTGAATGCCGGTCAGCGTTGCGGAGGCGTTTTTGCTGGCACCTCTTTAACTTTGTAATCCATAGTTATCACGCTCTACGGTGCGTAATCATCGGACTTTCATCTGTATTACTTGATACCGAAGTAGGTGGGACGCAGAGGGCTGCGCCTGCTACTGGGTTCTAGGTGTCGGTTGTAACCGCAGTGCGTCCGCCATTTCTCAGTATTATTTTTATCCTTGGTGGGTTAAAGGCGTATAAACGATTTACGCAATAACAATTACATCAACATTATTCAATTGACAGGACACTTGACTCGATAACTTTTTTGGTGTCCTTGCTGTTTTATGAAACCGTTTACCGATGACTAATTTGATGAAGTGACGATGCAAATAAAACTTGACAAATTTGTGAATAAGACTTGATAAGCTTGAAAATTTGTAGGGCCATGTGAACTGGTTTTAAGGATGGGACCAGTGTCACTTAAATATTAACTCCACTGAGCATGCGTAAGAGACTAAAACTAAACAAAAATGAATATCTTCCAAAAGAAAAGCGGTCGCATTTACCATCTCGTCGACAATGGGCCGACCCTAAAACTACAGTTATTTGCATTTAAACCATTGTGCGAATTGGCGCCGTAGTTGACACCTTTTACAAGGGGTGTAAAACTTTGGGGGCATTTAAACTTTGAGCTTACATTGAAAATGTTAGTAGAGTTCCTTCGTTGTGTTTCATGTCACGTGTGTGACAGAGAAATTGTGAAACCAGACATCGTTGATCTTTTAAACAAGTTGTTACGCTTTTGCACCCTCTACCAATGCAAAGTACAATGTACTGTGTCGCAGTTAATGGCAATACATCAAAACGAGCTGACCGTCTCCTGTCATCTCGTGTACTGGCTTGTGGTGTTCAAGCTTCTACCTATTTTCTACTGATGAAGGCAACGGTGTTTATCAAAACGGTTACATTACAATGTATTAACTGGTCACTGCGTACAAGCTCTTTGGCAGTGCATGTGAAGCCATAGTAACGAACCCCATGTGTTATACCAACAAAAGTATTTGGCAGACGTTGTAGCGGCAATGCGGAGCCAAACCGTTTTCAACAACATTTGCTTTACCAACGCTTCGACCACGGAAAATTAACGAGATCCCTGTGACATTTGCGTAGTCATTTTCACCTCGTTGTCGCAGTTACTCAACAACCAAAAGCATTTAGCCCGTCTAACTTAAGCCGAAGCCCTCGGTTCCCAAAAAGTCACGTGAATCACTCTGACGTGAACACACTCTGTAAACAGGCCTCAGAGCTCGTTTGTCTAAAGTGCACAAGTCTACTGAACGATGTTGAAAAGGTGCAGGAAAGCCGTTGTTCACACGGGGTGACATTATGTGATGTCACCTCAACTAACAGCGTCAATTGCTAGCGCAAATACCAGGTATTTATATTTGATCCTAGGACCGCTTGGGATAGGTCTTATCTTTTTGTGCAGATCACGGTTTTAATGTTGTCTCTACGCTTACGCTTTGTAGTTTTGCAATGCAGGATAAACGTGGAAACCCCGATTGGCAAATTCTCCCCAATAAAACGCGTTTTTGTAGTTTTATGGAGCAATTTCCAAAACCGTCGTTAACATTTGGGCTAGGACCTGTCTGGAATTTTTGTCGGGTTTTAAAGTTTTTACTACGTTTTTCTTCGGATCGGAAAAAAAACTTTTGGGTTTATATGATTATAAAACCTGATTAAACAGTTTGGTTTCGGGAAGTATTTGTGATGGCATATTACTCTCTTTATTGCGCATTTGATTGCGACTTTGTTTGCTTTTGAATCTCACATGGCGGTCGTCCTTTCAAGGTAACTGAAGCTTTGTAAAATGTACTTTTGACCCGTTACTGAAAGCCACCGAATCTTTATTCCACGTACCAAATCTCAATATTTGCTCATGCATTCCGCTCACCTCAAACCAAACCTCAGCACACAATGCCCCGACTGACCTCTTGGCAACGTAACAACCAATCACCAATCCGGATTGATTGTTTGCATGGCAACGGCATGACCGCTGACGTCACGGATGATCCCGTTTCAGGCGCTGACGCAACTGTAGCGAGTTANTCACATGGCGGTCGCCCTTTCAAGGTAAGCCTTGTAAAATGTACTTTTGACCCGTTACTAAAATCCATCGAATCTTTATTCCATGTACCAAATCTCATGCACCATACCCAAATTTTAACGGGAACTGGCGTTTGCGAGTTTGAACTTATGCCAATATTTGCTCATGCATTCCGCTAACCTCAAGCCAAACCTCAGCACACAATGCCCCGACTGACCTCTTGGCAACGTGACAACCAATCACCAATCCGGATTGATTGTTTGCTTGGCAACGGCATGACCGCTGACGTCACGGATGATCCCGTTTCAGGCGCTGACGCAACTGTAGCGAGTTAACGGTCACTTCTGGTCACCTTAATTGACTGTAATCTCTTGTTCGGTCAGTGGACCTGGCTTGTTAGGTCATCGAGTATGAATATCATTTCTCATTAACGTGCTAAGCTCTCTGCGGTCATTTACAGGCGTGTCGGGAAGTAGCCTTGAAACCGTGTCATTGCGCAGATTCGGGTCATAACATTTCCTGTAATCTCAGCGGTGAATGGTGGTACTGTTAAGTTCAAACAGGTTGCAAATGGTCTGTTAGAATGGTATGATCTCTAATCCTTCACAAACCTGTTCTATTTATTAACAGGTTTTGTCTGAATGTGTGTAGCCAACTGTTCAACTACTCTTTGCTTTTTTGTGTACAAAAACCATCTGTGATCATTTAAATTTTTTGAAAAGGTGTGCCCTGAAAAGTTTATCCGTACAGTGCATAAGAGATGTAACAATGCCTTCCTAAGGGTTGCAATTCCCCAAAAGAATTTTGCAGCCTCATTTATAGAGAGTGAGGCGTTTGCTTTCGCTAAGCTTGTGTTTGTGGGTTCGACTATGCAGGCAATGAACCCACCTGACACGGCAACTTGACAAGACGTCAGTTTGCACAAGTGTTACAGGTCAAAGGTAACATTAAGCAAGATTAACAGCAACCTAAAACTGGTAATCAGGCCGCGTTAAGCTTCGTGTTATATTTCTCAATTGGTGCCGCGTCAATTAGGGTCATTTTCCGGAAAAAATAAGTTTAGTGAAAGTTGCGGATCACGTGTACTTGTCTCAAGCGTCCTGATCTCGTATAACCCTGTGGTTTCTAAAGCCCTAACCACTTTAGCATGTATTTTATTGACAAATCCGTGCAACAAATCCACCATACAAGAAACAGGACGGTTAATTTCGAACTTTAGGGCGAGTTGAGAAGTAACCTTTGTACCACTAATCATATCACGGTTAAATCGTAGTACGCCAGGCCTGCAAGAGGCGTTATACCGTATCATAGTCGTCCTTCCAAGCATCTCCAGTCAGCAAGGCATGGCTAGAAAAATCTAGCCTGCGGTGGGATTCGAATCCACGAGAGGAGCCTATCCGCTCTTCCAACTGAGCTAGGCACGGCGTTGAGCCTGCCGAAAGCCGAATCACAGACACGCTGCCTGCTGTATGCTTCAGGGCAGATCCCAGTACCAAATATGCGCAAGCATATATTTCACATTTGCATATCACAGTTGTTTATACCGTCCAAAAAGGAAAAAAGGTCGCAATAAAACTGATTTGGTTTCGAGGCATTTTTTTTATTTCTGCAACGGTTTACGCTACGAATCCATTCGACAAGCTGGTAAACAACTCCAAAATGTCACATGCGTCGGTGCAGCTCAGTAACTTTGACTGTTTCACGGAAAAGAGCTATTTACGCCCTGCATAGAGACGTTTGCGACGAACGCTGATCCCATGTCACGTGACCTTGCTGACTTTGAGCTTGTGGTTAAACCTGATCCAAAACAAGGAGGATTGGATTACGTTCTTTTTCCGTCCCGTGTCATCCTCGCATNAACGCTGATCCCATGTCACGTGACCTTGCTGACTTTGAGCTTGTGGTTAAACCTGATCCAAAACAAGGAGGATTGGATTACGTTCTTTTTCCGTCTCGTGTCATCCTCGCATCCTTTGCTGATGTTTCACTCTCAACTTATGACAGCTTAGCATTCCTGGGGAATTGCAACGAAGGCAAACGGTAGCTGAAAAGGATGAGTGTTGCATGAGAGCAGACGACCCGTACTGCACCTCTAAAAGACTGTGGCTTTCCAGTGCGCCTCGGTCAATACTAAGACATGCAAAAGTTTGTAAATGACTTGTTTATTTCTGCAGCGAACAAAGCAGTGTGTTTCTTGGGATTAAGGCTAAAGTCAGGCTGGAGCGTTGATTCGTGTCGCAGCGAACACCCTTGACTTTGCGGTTCGGCTTTGACTTTGCCATGCAACTTGATAGGCTGCGGTGATCAGTTTGGGATTCTGTGTCGAAACTTAACCCCGAAAACAAACGGCATATGTCGGTTCCGATTAATTGACGCCCAATAGCTTACCAAGAAAAACAACGCAGCACAACGGGGCAATTTAAACCTCCTACCGCAGCACCATGGCGCCAGGCCTATATAAGGTGGCAAAGCTTTTCTGTCTGCACAGAGTGGTTACGTCCCCACTGTGTGTATGTGGGCTGGTGNGGCAATTTAAACCTCCTACCGCAGCACCATGGCGCCAGGCCTATATAAGGTGGCAAAGCTTTTCTGTCTGCACAGAGTGGTTAAGTCCCCACTGTGTGTATGTGGGCTGGTGCATACGGAAGCAGTGGTCGCCGCGTTCTAGTCTGTTCTTTGTCTTGGGCACCTAATCCTTGTTTTGGTTTTGTCGCCAGTCGACCCCCGTGTCCCCTGCACGAACCTATTTCCAGTAGAACAGCAACGTGGTTTACTGTTTTCGTGGCATGTATTGTTAAATTATGCTGATTTCTGGAAATCTTTCGGTTTAAGATTGATATCTTTGATGCTGTTTATTGTTTGTTGAATACCTGACGTGAGCAGTGATGATGTTGAAGGTTTTAAAGTATTTGCCTTTCAGTTTCCTACTTCTTTTCGCTTTGTTCTATCCACCGAAATGTTTGCGCAGCGTAAATCTGATCTGTGATAACAAACCCTGTTGATCTTTTTTCATGCTTTACTGTACATGGGCATACTCAAGAACTTCATAAAGGAACACACTTTACACGTGTAAACTTTGTTAGTTTGAGGATAAATTTTCCACCGCAAAAAAGGGTTTCTTAAGCCATAGTTGCTTTTTTGTTCTTTACCACAGTGTACTCTGCTTTTTCGAGTTCTTACCTGATAATGGCAACAACTTTGGAAAAGCGTCTTTTATATTTCTACTGTAACTCTATTCAAGGCATTACCTTTTTTTCAGGCCAACGTTGCATATCGTTGCCTATTTGAAAACTGCTTATGTTTTATTTTTCACTGAATGAAAAACACACGCCCCACGCCAAAGGAGTCCACGCCCCTTTGACAATGTTAAGAACCGTTGGTTAAGGGATTAAGTTTCTGGTTTTCCGGTTGGGAATAATAGATACTAGTTAACGGGGTGAAAGAGTCAATTAGCGCTAACACGTTTTTGGTAACACTGGTTACATTGTTTTTATCTCGTGGCGTCTGTTGTACCACTTCTCATAGCGGCCTCTTTCTTTTAGGCACCTATGTTCTGTTACGTACGTTGACTCAACCATCGTGGACACAGATTACCAAATGGTAACGTTACCTCGAAAAAACTCCCTTTCATCGCGCAGAAAGTTCACCCTTAGGCCTGAAAGTTCATTTCACCCCTATGCGACGTTTCACCCTTACGCGACGTTTCCATGTAGTGTTAAATGCAACTAACACTCGCGATCTAAGCATTAATTCTTGTATAGTTTATACTGTCGTTGGAACTTAGTATCTTTTTCACCATTTAAGTAGTTTTAAACAAAAAAATAGTTCACTTCTATTCATCGGTAACAAGATGAAGTGAAAACTGTAAGTTTTTACCACAGGCAGTTTTGATTTGTCAATGTAGTTTTTAAAGATCTCAAAAACATGCGTTAATAATCAAGCCTGTTTTATGACATTGCTTGAAAAATGAGTGGTATGTTGTTGAATCATTCTGGAAAAGGGCTTTGCATCCACGTAAGCGCGAAAATTCCAAAGAATGTTTGCAATTCGGGCGTTTATTTTACAAATGCTTGGTCGTAAGCCTGTGTTGATGTTAATATCCATTGTATAGTTAGTTAACAGCCCTACGGAATCCATAGCATTCTAAATGGCATTTAAAGCAAAATACGTTTGTTTTGAACCATACAGATGAAGCATTATGATATGTGGCCCTTTTGACACGATAGTTAATTTGTCCTCCAAACCTACGTGAAACCTAAGCCATCATTGGAATATAATTTAAAACATAAACAGTGTACTTACAACGCACTAACTTTAACGACGATTCCATCCGTTCATACGGTTTTTCGGTTTTCCTTTAAAAATGGTTAAAGGCAGAGTCTTGCATTTTCCCCTCGTTTCAGTTACAAACTATTGCTTTATATGGGATCTTATGTAATCCCGCCGAGGCGTAATACCCCGATATATATCATGCACCTCACTATCCGATCTAAATCCGTAGAGAGGCACGTTCAGGTTATTCTATATTTTGCTACATCCGTGCAATTCTGATTGTTACCGACCTTTATATGCGAAGACTAATGTTTTGCTTTTGGTTCCAACTTCTACAGATATATACGATTAAACTTTAAATTTTGTCTTCTTGGAACCTCAATGCAGGCATAAGATCATGGCTTTGTTATCTTCA
>QXVZ01034417.1:0-14395 GCA_008931825.1 Phallusia fumigata
CATGGCCCAGTTGCAAACTATGGTTAAAAAATACTACTGTAGATGCACACCACTTTCTTACAATTAAAATCACTTTAGGCCAAGTACATACTGAGTGTTCAGTTCCTTCAACACTTTGTGATAAGCTTCATAACGGAATCTCCGAAGTTCATTTAAAAGCTGCCATCTTTCCTCGAATGCATGTAAAATTCGAGTCCGAACATGCTTTTTCTGGTAAACAAAATGCCACAATGTTTATGCGCATTGAGATAAAAAGGCTTAAAATGATAACATACTGATTTGTCATTCTTTCTTGCTAATGCTCGAAGGTCGCGCAGCTGCACCGTTAACTTGGCAACTGGAAATAAAAATTGTATCAAGAAAACCTGGATATCTACCCAGAAATTAGAGTGCAAAATGTGTTAGATGATTTACTTCACTCAAACCAGTAAAGCATAAAACATTGCCTTTAAACCACTTAAATGAGACCTTATAACACATGCACTGTTTCATTCACACAGAAAATATACCACTCTTCACAAAACGTGCTTACTTGCACTTGATGGTTAATATTTATAACATTTGTTTATTACTTTGCACTTCTTCAGATGAGTAATCATTTTCATGGCGCTGAACTTTCTTGATCAATTCCATCATTTTTTCGCCCATAAAAACATCATGTCTTCCATATTTATTGGATAGTACCTCTGCAGCTTTTCTGCAACACATACATGATTGCTTTTAAGTTAAGGGTTTTTAAGCTTATGCTATTAATGTAACATTTTTTTTAGTTTCAATTTAGATTGTTTCCCTTTCAGCTCTAGCAAAATATTTTAAACATTAACTAACCTGGTTCTTCTAAAAAAACACAAGCAGTGTAGCAACAACATATTTGACACATACGTAGACGCAACCATTTAATGTAGATAGCAGTTGCAGAAAAAAGTAACTACAAAATATGACAATTCTGAATTTGCATTTATATTTAGACAGAAAAAACAGCAATGGGTTTTATTTTAAAATATCTGAGGGTTACATTGCTCATGCACCATGGGTTTTGCAATCTCTGATTAATGTGTGGAGTTTCATGTGTTACATCACATAGCAGTGCAAATACAAATAATTGTCATGTGATTGCATGTATGTTGTTTTTCGTCACTGTCATGTCATCAGTATTTGACCTCGATTGCCATTTGTCACTAGTTTGGCACCAATATGTTATTAAGAAAGATAGCAGTAGTGCAAAAATAGCGCGAGCAATGAATTAGGAATCCAAAACACCACACACCCCTATATTACGAAAATTAGTAACAATATATATTTTATGGAATAAATCATATTTACGATGTTGAAGATGAAGGTGGTGTGGCTTCATTTGTTGAGTACAACTTCTGTAAACAAGGCACACAGGGCGTTCCACCTATAAAGATAGAATTTTTACCTCCTGTTTGTTATGATTTACCGTTACCAAGCAAAAATAAAGCTATCATACCTCGAAGAATTCGGAAATGAATAAAACAACGACCCAACATCATCCCAAAGTCTAAACGGTTGTTGTGTACAGGTCAACGCATCGAAGAGTTCTGGGAAGTGTAAAAAGATCATGCACAAACGAAAACCTGCAACTTTACAGGCAGAGAAATTCCACCAACCCTTTTGCTGTTGTTAGTGAGATCACGCATGATTTTCTCAACCTTCTCAGTTAAGGGGAAATTACAACATAGAAATCAAATTGTGACGTTGCTCACCGGTTGTAGTAAAGAGCACACAATTGGTCAAACTGCTCAGTTTAGTCTGCAACTTTACCCGCAACAAAGTGCAGATGTTTTTATAACCTGCGGCTTATTTGCGCGACAACCACCATCAGACACAACACAAGCTCGCTCCTTACATTTTTAAGGGGAGTGTATCCAACACTCACAGGAGAAAAAACTATGTCGTACCCGATCTCTTGACTACAGCGTGCTTTTTTTCTTTTGGGGTGCCAGACTACCTTCTAGGCCCCGCCTGGTGGTAAACGTACATAGATCTGGGAAATTTTTTCATCAAAATCTAACTACCATATAGCAAAGATGGCAGTACGTTACTTACTGCGTACCGTACCTTATGATTTGGTGCGCATCCCAGACTGCCATCCATTTTCAACTATAGGAAACGGTGGGGTAGGTACAGAGTTGTACGTACCGCGTACTTCGTTGCAAAGGGCGTACCGTACCACCGTACCTTACGATTTATTGATTTTTATAGCGTAGCGTACAGTACTGCTATGCTTGCCCTGTAGTCGCTGCCTGTGCAAAGTCAAGAGAAACTTTCATAGGATTATTTTTATTCATCGCTTTCCGCCAACCCTTGGTGCTTGACTGCGAACATGTTTTGCAGCTTTGCCCTTCTGTGGCGCCGTTTTCGCGCTTGCCTTCTGGACTTTTTTCGCCTGCTCAGCACTCCTCTTCTTTTCCTTTGCAGCTCTGACAAAAAGTAAATCGTTTTTACACCTGGGTCAAAACTGTGTTTTGTGTAACAATGCACAGAGAAAACAAATGCACAGGGTTAGTTAGTTTGATGAAATTTGCCAATTACAAAGAGAAAGCATTTGATGATTCTCCTGTCGCACCTTACACTTACTCCAACCTTTGCTCATAACTATGTTATGTTTGGGCAGATTAGGTCATGTACAGAGAATCACCATTTTTTGACCGTTATTAAAGTGCTAAGGTACCAGTTTGGCTGGGCATATCCCTACAGTTTATTACAACCACCCTTTAATAAGAATGACAAACATATTTAAGCTTCCGTTTTAGCCTGTTCATTTTGTCCTATTTCCAGTATAGGGAACCAAGTCAATTATTTTCTGCATATACATTATCTTGTTTTGGTCAAATCTCAAAATCACTGGATAGCAGAAGTACGTCCCATAAAAAAATGCCAAAACCATTGCAAGTTGTGTTAATACAGAAGGATATTTACAATGTGTTACATTCATTTTCTGAATTTTTCTTGTGTTTTTGTTGTTATTTTGTACTTTGAAAAAGCGACAACTTTTAGGTCTATTGAAAAGTAGCAACTTGTAATGCCAAAAAAGTGGCCTAGATGCAACAACAGATAGACAAAATAAATACTGGGAAACTATCTAAGTTTTGTCTAATCAGAATTGTCCATCCTGGTCGAAAGCTGCCACTGTCATTTAAACAAATACGATCACAACCAGTGCCACAGGAAAGTGTTTCTACATGTTGTTAAACATAGAAAAAATTCATACTTAATGGCTTGCTCGCGCTGGGCTTTTCGTACTTCTGGCTTTTGGTTCCTCTTTGCAAGAATTTCACCCCATGATGCACCTTGGATGGAGCGTTGATATTTGACGGTTTTGCGAGATCGCTTCTTCACAACTTCTTCCTAAAAATATCTGATTAGTATGAAGCAATGTTTTTTCAACCAAATTATTAAACAACAGGTCAAGTTGTTTGTGGGTGTTAAGAATGCGCCGAGGTGATTAATAGTTGTGGAGTGCAAATTGGTTAAGCGAGTAACATCCATTTCTAGGTGCAAAAATTCTAGATCCAGTGAGTTTTGATGCTTGCGCTTAGCACATACTATATTTTAGTAATAAACAACATGTCACACTGTTTGAATATGATACGGTGACCGTCTTAATTACTTGGGCCGGTGCTGACAGCTACCGAGTACAGAATTGTGCAAGAAGTAGTAATTTGCTATTTTTGATACACCATATAAGGCACAACAGAATTGTTGAACTGAAAAAAAAAATGTTCGCACTTAAAAAAATTATCTGCAAAATAATAGTTGCACTGAAAAAAAATGTTTGTGCTAAAAAATTGTTGCACTAAAAAAATGTTTGCATCGAACAAAAACGTTTGCAAAAAGTTGTTGAATTGTACTTGTGGGCCGCCGTAACAAGGGGAAAAACAGAGTGTAAGGGGAAAAAAACTTAACATGCCAAAATATTAAAACATCTTACTCATACAGTTGCTATACTCCCAGATTGGAAAGCTCAATTTTTGCGCGAAGGATTTATTTTTGAAAAAGTTTTTTGCGCGGATTAACTCCCTAAAAATTATTTTTTGCGTAGATTTGCATTGACAACTTTTGGACCAGCGCTGACTACTAACGCTTTGTCTTAATAGTTACAGCAGAAAAACGACAGACTACACTGGCAGTGGCAATGCACTTATTTAATGCAACTTGATGTTAGTCACTCTTCAATACACATAAAATTGTAAGTAATAAAACAGTGCGCTGCAACCATTTTCACTCTTGTCACGCTTGTAAACTTCCAATATTCGGCGACACACCCTTACCCACGTTTTTCGCCAGTAAGCGTTTTGAACATTATGATTTCTGTATTTTTTAAATCGAATAATATATTTGCAAACAAAGATGCAGTTCAATTTAATGCGCAAAAGGTGCACATGTACCAAAAGTTAGGAAAAACTGCGTTATGCAGTCATGCATAAAAAATTTACATTTTTTGTGTTTTCAATTTCACTGAAGCGACACTGCATAGCTTTTAAAGTTTTATCGGTAGTTGTTTAAGCTGTAAGATTTTTGCAAATAAATAATCTATTTACAAAATAAAACAGTTGGTGAAGAATGTGCGCGGAATGTAAAATTATGCGCAGACTATAGGGTCAAAATCAAAATATTATTCTTTCCAATCTGGCCATACTCTACAGACTGAGTTGCTGCTTACACCTTTGCTGTGACAACAGAAACATTATACAGCAGTTTGCAACTGCAAATTAAACCAAACTATGATCAGTTCTAGACAAAAACAATCTGGTATGCAACAGTCAACACCTGTTGAAAGCGCTGGAATGCCATTTTAGACATGTGTAGCTCTTTTACCATTGACTGTACATTAGTATTTATAATAGCTTGTTAAATAACGACTGGTGTTTATAATGGCAAAATTATTTGTCTGTTCTGTAGAGGAAGAGACCTCTCTTAAGGGATTTAGTAAAACATAATACAAAAATAAATCTCTATTTCTGTGCAAAATACCAACCTGCGCTCCTTTTTTGTGCTTTCTGCGGTACAAGACAGTCCATGCGATCTTTCTTGGATTTTTCTTAGCAAGAAAGAGGGACTGACACTTTCCGTTGAGCAAATAAAAGGTTTTTCCGTCTATCCTGGCATATCGTTTCCCATGACCTGGGTATATCTTCAGGCCACTGAACTGGCACAATTCGGTCCTACACAAATAGTTTTGTGTTAGTAAATATGTTTAAACTAATCTTGTGGAATATTCAGCAACAAATATTGCGAAAACACAAAGATTTACGCGGATATTTCCTAAAATCTACCTCATCTTGAAGATCCAATGCCGAAAAGAGAAAGGCTGGTTTAGGTCTAGCCGGACATTTCCGTATTTCAAGCGGTAAAAAATATGATTTCTCTGTTTTCCACGTGCCCCTTGAAACAAAAACTACCTAATTTTATTCATTTCTAAAAAAATAGCACCAAGGAACCACCCCAAATTTAAACCAATCTTTGTCATATTTCTTACAACGCGCCAAAACTTTTCTTCACTTTCTTCAAAGCCTCCGTCACGTAATGGTCTAGCTGCAGGCCGTTCTACCTCGATCCACTAATTTTTGCGCCTCATAACATTTTGACTTTGCGCAGCTCTGCTTGGCGATTGTTTTAGTAGTATCGTGTCGCTACTTTTTCTTTTACCAAGCGATATAAACTCAACTTAAATGAATTAGGAATAAACACTGGCGATTAGGGAAATAACAAAATTTGTTCAAAATCAGAAAAATTGCCTCCTAGTTGTCCAAGTTGATAGCGCGACTGCTTCCAGCCCAGTAAAACCGTAGTTGACCGAATTAAAAGTTACCAAGGACAAAAAACGAATAGAGCGATTCAACGAAACTGGAATAAGGTACAGGTCAACTGCGGACTATTAGCATATACGACCTTAATGGTCTGTAATTGTCCCCCTTTTTGGTAAATTTGCAAAATGTTACAACAATGAAGTGAAGATTTCATCAAAAGACCAACTTGTTCTCGTTTCATAGCTGTGGGGAAACAAAATGCTGGTGGATTTACAGATTCTGTTCCGTTCTTACACGCATCTCGTATTGTTCTGTCTTTATGATCCAAAGTTAGCACATTGCTGAATTGCAATCGAGTAAAGTTAATTCGATGTAATTTTACGACGTTCGCGAGTCATTTAACAATATGAAGGGGGGCCGTTATGCAAACAATTTGAAAAACTTTTAAATCCCTGCTTTAGTGCAAATGTGTCGCTATTAAAGCGATTAGGTCTGCCATAGGAACCTCGTTTACCTCGAGAAACGTTATGTCTGACAGAGGCGTCCGGGCGTTGCTGATTATTGTTAGTTTGAACAACATCAGCAAACTGTGTGGGAGACGCAGGTGGCGGGGCCTTTAAGGATTTCTGATTTCTTTAACCAGGCAAAATAAACTCAACTCAATCCACAGACGACCGACCGTATAATTCGTGTTCCAACCAGTCTACGATATCCCTTTTTATTGAAGATAATTTATACTAAACTTAATCAGCACTTTCAATAACTCTAGCACTTTTGAATTTGGGACAAAAGCGCAGTCAGCTGATAAATTTTTGTGGTAAACCATCTTCATGTAGA
The DNA here is from genome assembly GCA_008931825.1 of Phallusia fumigata. Classification (NCBI taxonomy): domain Eukaryota; kingdom Metazoa; phylum Chordata; class Ascidiacea; order Phlebobranchia; family Ascidiidae; genus Phallusia; species Phallusia fumigata. The sequence continues at coordinate 6,612 of QXVZ01034417.1, forward strand.
AAATGTCGATATTATTGTGAGATGGAAGGGCATGCTTCCCGTGAACCCCCTATCTACGCCGATGATTTTGGACAACCAAGCAAAGTGGTGTAAGGAGTAGGGGATTTCCCAATAAATTCATGTTAACGCACAAGAAAACCGACCACACACGGCGATGTAAAATTTTCCAAAAAAATGTGAAAAACGCATCGCTGGCATTAACGTATTTCTGATATAGCAGTTGATACAAAGGCAAACTGATTTTCTGGAACATATTGTGGACACTAAATAAACTATGGTGTCTTGATATCCAGTATTCCAACACTATTAACCTGTGCCTTGCGCAGAACTGTGCGCTGTTTGCAATGTATTTTTTGTCCCCTACTGATGAAGGTGTTTTAACAACATAGCTGTTATGGAGTTCGTAGGTTTGCTTGGGTCTTTTTTGCACAAATGCAAACTGTAGCTCTGTTGTTGTGCAATATACCAGGGTAATATTATAAAAGTCTGTCAGTTAGTGGCATGTGTTGTCCAGCAAATCAACATGTACAACGCACTGGATAAGATTTCTACTTTGTGACAGCTGGAAGTCACCACATATGAAGGCTCAGTGTTTTTTTGGAGGGGTGGTAACTGGCGGGGGCATCAGGAATTCCCCGTTTCTTTGTCGTTTTCGCGGCGGGGCAGCTGATGGGTTGGCTGGGAATTGATGACCTGATACTAAAATCAACAGTAGATTAAAAATGTTGTTTTCCCCTCAGGTGAAAATCTCAGGGTTCAGTAAGGTTTTGCTGCCCTAAACAGATATTTGTTGTACATTTATTAGTCATTTTGTTTTCAAACATGAGACAGATAATTATTTCATCAAATACTGTAGAATTTTCGGAAGTGTTATTGGTAATTATATTACAAAAAGACGTCCAACACAGTATAAAATGTGACTTCAACATTACTAAGAAAAAATAAAGCCAATTTAAAGGGTGCCCCAACGTTTAAAAATTTGTTTTTCGTTCTTACACTTAACTTTCAAGTTAGAAAAAACTTGTCTGACTAAATGTAAGAATTCCAGAAAATCTTTCAAATAATTTCAAATTTAAATTTAAAAATGTAAAAAAATAGTTTTGTTGCAGCTTTCATAATATCGTCCCTAAATTGCATGAAACACATTTTACCTGTTGGTTGCGACTTTGAAGTGTTTGCTTTCCAATCAATCATGGAAAGAAGTTTCTCTTTTGTGACCGGGTTTTGGATGCTGTCACAAACAGCTGAAAACAAGATCTTTTTTGAAAATTTTTACGACCCAACGCCCGACAAAATGCAATTTAAACATTAAGTGGACAGTTTGAAACTGATGACAAAATCCTTCCATCGTTGCTTTCACACTAAAGCATCATTTGATGCAAATTACCTCCTTCATATGTGTTATTATGCATCTGTTGTCACAAATTTAATTCAATAAAACAATATTTTATACCCCGTGCGGTTGTGAAGGAATTGGGAAAACTTTTGTCTGTTCGTTCTCTCATGAACTTCCACGCTCCCTTGTCAAACGTGCATTCGATTATTTTATTGTTGTATTCCTTCAGTTCCTTGGTCACCTTGTACATCAAAAGCAACATAAGTGGGTTTAAGTTATTCGGCAGTCATGTATAAATTAAAGGTTTCAGATTGCAGTTTGAAATTTTATGTTTCGGGGGGCCACCTCTGGTGAACTGGGGTCAAAAATTCCACTGCACAACCTCACGTGTGCAAATTTGAAGAAATTTCAACTATCTTTTCTTGACCAAAAGGAAGAAACAAATTGGTATTAGTCAGAAAAACTGAACAGAAAAAAACACGAGTTCCTTTCATGGAAGGAGACCCATAATTAAACTTCCCTGGAGTAACGTTAAGTTTGTTGCATATTAACATTAAAACTTGTAGAGTTTATGTATGATGGCTAAATCTTGACAAGTTAAAGTAATCTAGTTTGAGGATAATTGTGGTACTCAGACCTTTGCTTCCCATATACCAAAGTATGCACACAGACTGTTAGTTTACCTTCATCTTAGCGAAGGGTTGATCCATTTGTCCCACATACAGATACCCCATAGTGGTTGGAACCAATCCAACTCCCTTTTCTGCCTGAAGTTTTAACCGAAAATCCACACTGTTATGTGAAGCCGGTTTCCATTTCAAGATTTCATCGTTCCTGCCCGGCTTGTATGTCTGAGGCACACCACAACGAGGAAAATTAAAGTGGGTGGGGTGGTTCAATAAAAGACAGAAAATGCTTACTGCACTCTAAGTACTTTGGTTGATGTCCAAGTTAAACATGAAAACCATTAAAGATATACAAGTACGTCCCCTTAGAGGTCAACAGAGAATTAAACGTCAGATTGACATAAATTGTGTGCCTGTGGGTCAGCTAATCGAAAAGTAGAAAGCTTTCAGAGAACAACTTCAGATACCCATCGTTCATGTATAAAAATTGGATGGCTCTTATTGGATCAAAACATGTAATAAACCAACATTGGACAGAAATAAAACAGACTGAAAATAAATAATAGGCGTCCGATTTAAAAGGGGCACACATAATATGCTATTATACCATCACAATATGCCTCAAGTATAAACATGAGATGCTTGGTGCTCGACCAACAGTATTGCATTACAATGATGGAGCATTATATATGCACCTTTGCTTTGGAGTACCTAACTAAAAGGATTACGTTAATTTTAACCTTCAAAGGCATGTACTTAAAAATAAAACTTTTGTACTTTAAAAGATTAGCTTTTTTGCACTTACATCAATTGGATGAGCTGAAGCTGGTTGAAAGATAAGGCCGTCGACTTCATGTGAAACCATGCTTTGAAATCTACGGAATAAAAAAAGGTGAAGACTTTTAAAGGCCTAATCTTGCACACATTAATTGTAAAAAGAAATTTATTTGGAATGACGATAGAAACCGGAATTTATGCTTAAAATATTCTGAATGCTGTTCACTATGTTTCATATTGTGTAGCTGTCTGTACGAAACTACTTGTTATGCAGAGGATACACTTTTGGCAGTCTTAACAAAGTTAAGATCAGCATTTTCAGAGGTTCAAATTCAAAATATCCACCTATTTACAACAACTTAGTTTTTTGTAAGCCCAAACAAACTTAGGTTAGAAAGTTGTGCATTTGCAGTAAGATTAATGCAAACGCTTTTTTTCAATCTCAAATCCTACCTACTTGCCATCCAAAAGTTCTCTTGACGTATAAATGTCCCAGAATTCCTTCTTTCTGATGCTGAATGCTTCTCTCCTCTTATCCAACATGCCTTGTTTCATTTTTTCGTGCCTCGGTCCAATGATCTCCTTGTCGATGCATTCGAGACGTCGTTGAAAGTGACATTCACCAACTGGTTGACCCTGTTTAATATTATTATGTCTGTTTTAAGTAAAAACTTTACAGTTGTAGATGTCAACTACAAGAAAATGAAGAAAAATGATAAAAAAAACATAAAACTGAACAAACAACAAATGTCGCAAACTTTCATTGAAATGTTTTTCTTTCATTTGTTTATGCCACTTTTGAATTATACTTTTTAAAAATGGGGTAAAACCAGATCTACTAAGTTATCATAGATTTATGTGGTTTACCACAAACTTGATGATGTCATAGATGAGATATCTTGGGACTTTTTCTCCATTAACGATGTCGATAATCATTTCACCGTCAACAAGAGTTTCTGTCACTGAGTCATTAAGGTTTTTTCGTCGTGGAAATTCGAGATTGGATATCTTTGAAAGCAAAGTAAAAGTCTTACATTTGAATTCTTGGCATTTCAAAGTCACTTGTGACCACAAAGTTATTTCTTTAAACCCCAACCGGACCAGCATCAACAGTTTGAGATGCCCTCATATAGTTAGTACAGTTATGCATGAATAACTTACTTTAAAGACAGCATTGTCTCTATCCAACATATACACTTGATCCTTTCCATTGATAAGCATCAGGTACCTTGCTCCGTCTGCTTTCCAGCTAACCATGTACGATTTCTCTGCCACAAACCTCATGTTAGTGATTGTCATCGATACAGGTTGTGCTCCGGGAAAGCCTTTCCTGCAACAAAATTTTAAAACTACACCATTGTGTCCTGTTTTAATTTTAGTCAAAGTGACCATACTTTCTCCATCCACACATGTTCTGAACAAGTTGCTGGACTTGTCGAAGGGTGGGTTGCGTCGAAACTTGTTCCACTCCCTGGATTTCGATCCCATCAAGAAACTGTTTTCTTTTCACCTGCAACAGTTTGAAATGTGTATTTATCTAGGGATGGGCCCAGCCAAGGCAGTAAGCGAATACTTAGAACTGAACATCGCTATTTTGATACTCAGCGCTTGGCAAAAATCTGTTGCACATCAAATAACGATAAGTTACAATGTAAGAATTGTTTTTTTCCCTAACAGTGACAAGTTTCGTAAAACTAACTTTACTCCGAAACGTAAAGATCAAGAAAACATTTTGGTTTTAAAGAAAAACAATTATGATTACTTATCTATTGTTATACCACATAGACAATATGATACCAGATCACAACAAGACGAGCACCTATAATTTACATGGAATGCTTGGTCCTCATCTAAACAAAACACTTTCACTTTTGGCAAATCCTTATAGATGACTTCGTAGTGTATGTGAGTTGGATTTGTAAGGACAATTCATACTCATCAATTAAGACTAATAGCATGATAATATGATACAGACGCAAGTACTGAATTTTTTAATACTTCTTTCTAGGCCTTACATTAACATGAACTTCATGTGGCTGTTCAGGGATCGGAGCTCCGTCATCATCAACACCTATAATGTTGACAAGATGGATTTGCAGTACAAGTTTCTCTAGTACTTGGAATATTGTGATAGTAATACATGGTATTAACCAAAAAAGGTTGGGAACCGTTATTAAGATAAAAAGACGTCCAGGAATGATGAGAACAGAGTTTGTTGAAAAAAAAGAAAAGTTTAATTCAAAAGTACTGGCTTGTAGCTTCATACCATAAATGGTGCACCTAATTTGAACTTGCATGCATAAATGTAAAATTTAGTATGCATACCTGTTGAATCGTCAGACTCTGTATGCCAGGTGGGCAAAGGTGGTGGGGGAGGTGCATCTTCACGTACACCATAACGTGCAAACAACTCCTCAATATAATGCCCTTTGATAATGCCAGGGGGCCTAGCTTGTGCGAAAGCAGAAAAAGCTGCTTCAATGCTAAAACAAATTGTAAATATTAGAAACATTTGATATGATTGGTCAAGATAACAGGTGCCAGTGCCAGAGCGATGACAAAAAATGCTGAGGAATAGATCAATTAGACACTAGTTACTAAGCATTGTTATTTGCATGACAAAAAGTTTTTTTGTACAAATGCTAAAATACGTAGTGACACAGCCACACAGAAAACTTGCAATTTTGGCCCGTCACCAAAATATACTGACTTGGTTATACCTGGTGACTTGAATGCTTGCGGTCGCAAGGAACCAAAAAAATTTAACTCCTAGGTTACTTAACATTTAAATAATAGACATTTCCTAATTTGAGAGTTGAAGGCAAGCGATGAGTGAATTGGCGTAAAAAGTTTTTATTACTTAACCTTAGAAACCCATTTATCACATGTCAAAATTGGAAAAAAATCGACAATTCTTTTTTAACTTAAGGAGTAAACTAGTGACAGACAATAAAAAAGACAATAAATCCTGAGTGAAAACAATATGTGCACTATTGATATGGAAACCAATAAATACTACAAACAAATACATGGTTTATAGAAATAATATTCCTACATCACCAAAGTAGTTTATTCCAACGTGTTGTGTTTACTTACAATGTACTACCAGAATAGATATGGTAAAAACTGTGCCCATCAAAACTTACCTCCAATCTAGCTTCTCCACAAGATAAGCACACACAAGGAAACCAGTTCTGTTATAACCGTGAGTACAGTGAATGCCAATAATTGATAAGGGATCCTTGCGGATAATGCGGTCGCATAAATCGACAAACAATTTTGTTGAGTGCTCATCTGGACATTCACCATGTCTGGGTAAAAAAAATATTTTTTTTCAAACAAATCTGACGAATGTCATCTTAATTTTTAGTGCAAATTTTTTTAGAAGTGTAACAAGACAGTTTAGAAAAGTGTACAAAACTGGAAAAAAGTTTTGCATACCCCCTGCATGAAATTTTCTGATGTAGGATACCCTTGTCTGTAAATTCCCTTTTGTCATAAAACCTACAAAAACACATCTATATGTTAGAAATACAATAAAATGTTTGCAAATGATTTTATTGTTACCTTGTTGTGTTGGTGAGGTCAATAACAAGAGACAATTTCACTTTCAAGCCTGCCAAATACATGAACAGCATTTCCGGATTGAACCTAACAACAAAAAGTGCTAATTAGTTTAACTTTTTAAACGTCAGGTGTAATAGAAGTTTAATTTACTACAAATAACTATTTTGCCATAAACAGAGTTTGTACTGTACCGAGTTGTATACACAAAAAAGAATTGATTTCAACAATATATTTACACAGAAACTGTCAAAAAACAATATAATAAGTTATTTAGGACCAACCTGCATTCTTCTGGGACATTATTGTCATATCTTGAATCAAGAGGAGTTTTAAATGGAAGAAACTTTTCTGCAACCAGGGTTCCTTTGCGTGGACAGTTCAGCCATCTTGGGGGAACAGCCATGACGAATGCAAATCAGGTGCATTTTAAAAATAACATTATTTTGTCAAATGACTGCTATTTCAGATTGCACATACAGCTTTTTCAACGAAAATACGCACTATCCACTATTTATAGAATAAAGATTCAGCAATTGAATTATTCAGAAATAAAAAAAGTGCCGGGGGGGGGTGAGTAATCTAGTGGAACATGCCACCCATAGATGGGGCACCGGGGTTTCTGGGCTTGTTCCTTGTATTTGCATTGCAGACTGCATCAGTAAATTTGCAAAAAAATAGCATTCCCTCAAACTTGCTTGCACCTCATTTTACAGTAAACCTGCAACAATCATGATTTCAATGCATCCACAATAACTAACAAATTATACGTCAACTCGAAACTGCATTGTGAATGCGAAACTTGGATCGACAGCAATAATTAGCGTGAACTGTTGGGTTACGTTAAAATCCCTTTTAAACTAGTCGGGGATTTTGAAGGGACCGAAACAAGGTCAAAATGACAAATGCACTTTGACTTTGCAGAAATAAACGTTGCTTTGACCATAGATAACTTAGTAAGTTATCTAAGCTTTGACTTTATACATTGGTTTGTAAATATTTTAGCGAGCAGATTTTTTTGAGGTCTTCCGTGCTGAAACGTTTTGCATGTTAAGTAAGGAAAGAGAACAACTCTCACGCGTAGAATTGGAAGGCAAAGTTACAGGTTGGCAGCAAATTATTTTTTTATATGTCCATGTTTAAAACAAGCTAATAAGATCAGTACAGCAGTAACAGCAATAAAGGAAACTGTTTTTTTGTGTCTTTCCGCGAGCGTTTCTCTTGAGTCGACACATTCCTGTGCTTGCACACACACGCGCGAACGCACACCACACACCCCAGTCGCTCGAGTTTTGTGTGCACAACAGCACAAGCTGTTGGCTGAACGCTGACAGAGGCCATCGGACGAGGATAGCACGCTGCAATGTAACCCGAGGTCAGGAAAGTCGAAAGTCGGCGTAGGCGAGGATCAGTTATGAATTGTTGCAGATACATTCGCCCACTTGGTGTTTGTTTGTTGTTGTTAAAAACAGCTGTAAGCT
>QXVZ01034425.1:0-15510 GCA_008931825.1 Phallusia fumigata
TATAATTCTTCTAAAAACTAAAAAATACAACGAGATTATAGGATTTAAAAGCACAAACACTTTGCAGTAAAAATCTCCTTGTCACAACAAACATTTTCCAATTTGTTTCCAAAAAAGGCTAGTTTATCAAAGGTCATGCAGCACTTGATACTGTACTACCGTCAACAAATACTTGTTTGTTGCAGTTTAAATTAAAAGCAGAAATCCTTGCAAAATACATTTTATTTACCTCATCTAATTCTTCTTCAGGCAACAAGCAGAAATATGGTTTCAAATCAGGCATACAACAAGGTTTGGTTGAAAAGTCCAGAGCGTACTCCAATAAAAGTTGTTTGATTGACACTTGTGGCAGAACCAGGTCTGAAAAGAAAGTAAAGTTTTTTTTAAATTTTTTTAGTAAAATATGTTGTTTATTTGCAAGTCTAATACATTTTCTTTTTCCAATTTTTAACAAACCATCTATTTCCGCAAAATAAAATATTCAATGTAAAAAAGCTTTTCTCATTTAAAGTTTTTTTTTAGATTGCAAATAAATATTTTCAAAAATGTCCTAAAAGTTGTTTTTATAACTTATACATGATTCAGGTTTTTATAAAACACAAAATAANTCCAATAAAAGTTGTTTGATTGACACTTGTGGCAGAACCAGGTCTGGAAAGAAAGTAAAGTTTTTTAATTTTTTTAGTAAAATATGTTGTTTATTGGCAAGTCAAATGCATTTTCTTTTTCCTATTTTTAACATATCATCTATTTCCTCAAAATAAATTATTCCATGTAAAAAAGGTTTTCTCAAAGTTTTTATACATTGCAAATAAATATTTTCAAAAATGTCCTAAAAGTTGTTTTTATAACTTATACATGATTCAGGTTTTTATAAAACACAAAATAAAAATAAGTTAATTAATCAACCACCAAAATTTATTTGAAATACATTGTATTAATCATTTATGTTCTATATTTACCCATAATTTTGATAATCATTAACTCACGACAAACAAAGAATAAAACAGAAAATCAATAAAACATTTCCAAGATTCAAAACACAAAAACATACCATTTTTCTCTTTTTGTTTTGATTTTAATCTCTTGATCAGTTCAAGCCTCATTAAATATGGACCACGACTCTTGCTTTCGAAAAGGTCGTTTTCAACTTTTACTAGTTCTGCCACGAATCTGCAAGCGTGTTCGACCTTATAGTCCGGTTCAAGAGCAGTGCTGAAAAATAGAACAAACAAATTTGTTTATTTTGCATCATTAGATTAAACATGGCAACAAAAAAATTTAAAAACTTAAATCCTTTTACAGCATTTCTTGAACATTATACAGTACCTGCATTAAATTGTATCATTGATGATGACAGAGTATTACCAAAACATTTCAATTAAAAAAAATGACACATTAAGGAATTTTTGGGTCAGCGTATATTACATAAGAATGCATTAAGTTAATTTTGAAGTGATACAAGTGTGCAGTTGAAACTTGAGATATGGTTTTAACAGACACAATTTGAAAAACATAAGAAACAAAATGTTAATCGAGCTTTTTTCACTACATCTAAGTTACAAACGTTCAAACCTTGTGCTTGGTTCCTCTTTCTCTTCACTTTTTAAAGGAGGGTCATCCTGATCGAGGAGGTAAAAGAATGAATCCAAATATCCGAGGACATAGTTCCACACATTTGCTCTAATGATAGAATAATAAACAGTGTTTCTTATCAGTGTGTGCTGGTACTAAACAGCTTCAGTACGAACTTAAGACAAAGACTTGAAGGAAGCTTAATAAAAATCATAACTGCTGGATGCTGATCTAGAGTTCAACATCCACAATGTGTTCTTGTCTCAGTAATTGGTAACACCAGGCCACAAAATGCCAGTTTTTGTCTTTATGCCATACACACTATATATTCTATTTCATCATCATATTAAGTAACAATTTGCGCCATGGGGCATTAAAATGTTTCCAACATACTTTGCCATTAGTAGCATCTTATACTTTGTGTTTACAACACTCCAGTGCTTTAATTTTTCTTCAAGCGTTACACTGAGAGGAGTGTAGCCAACCACTTCGCCCATCAGTTTTTCTGTGGATGAAGAAGCAAAAAACATAAGTTAGACTGAACAGTGTCCATTTTTCACATTGATATTCAATCAGGAGGCAGCCATTGTATAAGGCTTTTATTTGCACATGGGTTGACAAAACCCACAGAACACCAGAACTGGGAATGATACATCTCAGATAGTTCAGAGTTGCAACATAAAATTCACAAATTTTTATTTACACACTTTTTGGGATTTAAGGTGTTTAAATTGGCTTGATAAGATGTCAATAATATCACCCTTAATCACAGTGCATTTGTAATTGCATCAATCAACAAATTTTACCATAGTTTTTTTTTAAACAAAAGTGAAGCAAAGAGCCACATACAAAGGAGGAAAGAGCAGGCAGCAAGTCTCAATCTGTTGTTTTATTTTTTAACTTTATGGATGAATACAGTCACAAACAAACATTCCAGAAGTAAAAAAGGAAAATAGATGCTTTTATACCAGTTAAAATTTGCTAAAGTGCTCCAACGCAATTGATTTATACTTAAGTTTTGAGCATAAACTTACTTCCCAAAGTTCCATCCACTACTTTTAGAGCTTCCTCATGTTTGCCGAGAAGATCAAGTACCAGAAGATAAAGCCGCACCTCTATAAACAAAAATGAACAACATTGTTTTTAAAGCAAAAGAAAAAGGTTGATAAAATAACTAACTCCTACCAAAGTGTTGATCAAATTTGTACATTGCAAAAGCAGGGAAAACATGTAAAAGTGCTATCAAGCAACTCAGAGTAAAGTTGATGAATTATGAGGAATCAGGGTCTCTATTCCAATTAGTACATCCATGCATTAGTTATGAGATAAACATTGGTATATTTTTAAAACCAACCAGCTTCTGCTTCAATTTTTCCATTGTCAATGTGCTTTTGAATCATCTTCTCAGCCAGTGGCAAATACATAGTTTGTGCAAGTCGCTTATCCGAAGCATTCAGTGCCTTGAAAAACATAAAACAGACAGAGTGATAAGAAACTTTCACAGTTTGATAAAGGTCTGAGGTAGAACCAGGATTTACCTGCAATACAATTGCCATTATTCCCCAAAATAAATATGGATTCTTGGGAATTTGCTTGTACAAGATCATTGCTACCTGAAATGTTAATAGGCTGGTGTTTACATAGGTTACAGTACTTTATGCAAGTTAATGCAATAATGTACCCGTTGCATGTCTTGAAACTTATCATGCCGAACATATGACATAAACAGATGTGAAAGGAATTCTTCATTTTGTGGACATTTCTGAACGGCCTTCTCGTACATTGGACTAATAAGCTCCGCTGAAACAAAAAACAGATTTACATTAATTTCACAAAAAAATTACTGTGTAACATATACCATTTTATTATTTGATCTGTCAAACTGTTAAATAACATTCTCAGTTTTAATAGCAAAATGTTATGTTTACTTCTTTGACATTCTTTGTAGTAAAGACTTAAACCCTGCAGGCTGTTGTCGTCCACTGGACCTTGATCAACTACTTCAGCGGCTAAAGCTGCAGCCTCTTCCACCCTTCCAAGACGATGCAAAGCAATCGTTTTCAAAACCTAAAAATATCACACCCTATTTAGCTTGCAAGAAAATATCAAAAATGACACAATAAATTTTTGCAGAAGTTAAGATTTTGGTGCAAAATTGTTGATTAATCTGGCACAATTTTTATGCTTATTACCTTTGCAGCAAGTAGGTCTCTTTGCTTTTTTAAGACTTTTTCTGCTTCGTGAAATGCCTTTTTGTAGTTCCCATTGTCCAACAATTCTGCAATCAAATTTTACATTTTATTTTACTATTTTGCAAATAGTGACAAATTTCCTACCATAAATGGGTCGTAATCTGCGTTCGCTGATGGAACTTAGTCCTTCTCCAGACATAGTCTTTCAAAACACTTCAAAGTGATTTTAACCAGAAAAACAACCTCTGCAAACGTTTTTTAAGGATTAAAAAGTATTTCGATATTTAATAAAAAAACTGGGAAAACCAATATCGTGCTAACACAGACAAAACTCTTGAACTTTAGTTACATTTAATTCGTTTTTTTAAAACAGCACTGTTGTTTCATTTTTAAGTTCAAAGCAGCACATAATTAAATAAATATCAAATATATACAAAGCGTAAATCATTACATGCATTAATTTTAAAAGTTGACATTGGTAGAACATCACACTTTTGATGCAATAATAATTAACCGTAGTTTACGAAAATGGACAAAACCGATACATTTGCAAGGAGAACGTGCATGTGGGAATTGAAATTTGGCCGTAAACAAAAACCTATCATAACGGATGAGAGAAAATTCGACAACTTGAATAAAAATGCACAGTTTTATTAAAAACTATACAACGATCTTTATCACATACTCAACACATTTTTCGTGAATATTATGAAGATTTCGAAACTGTTCAAAAAGTGTGGTAAGAAAAAAAAGTCAACTAGTTTTTTTGGTCAAAAAAAATATTTTTCATGAGTTGATTTCAGGGGAATACGATAAAATAATTTGATGTTATGGGGAAATGTTTGTGCTGTTTATTAAACTTTAGACAATTTTATGTCCAAAAAAACAGAATAATTAAGGTTCTTTCAAATCAAATAGGCCGTTCTCATCCGATTGTTCAAACGTAAACAACTTTGTCCATGCGTGAACCTTGAGCGTGCGTGTGATTGTTGCATTATTTTAGTAAAGAAAAAGTTTCTTATCTGCTTACATGGCTCATAATGTTGCCATAATTGAAGTTCAGTTCTAAAACGCTCGTTTGCCCTTTATCACAGTGCTGTTTGTCACTGTTTGTTTTTACACATACGATGTCCATCAACTATGCCGAGAAGTCCAAATTTTTAAAAAGGAAATTAAAGTATTTGGTTTACGTAAGTACCATACGTAAGCGCTACTTTGCTTCTTCAGTAAATATGAGATTCTTGCATGAAATAAACACACACTTCACTTTTGTTTCCAGGAACATGAGAGCCTTAAATCAGAGCTTGAAAAAGCCCAACGGAAGCTATTGAAGGTTTCAAGAGACAACAGCTTTCTGCTGGATCGACTGCTGCAATATGAACAAGTGATCGTAGATTCCCCAATCGATTCGGATGCAACAGTTTCATCAGATAGTGATTCAGAGGTTGTCCAACATCAAAAGTAGGTTGTTGTTTTTAAAATAAACACCCTGATACTAACTCAGGATTGGGCACATCTAATATACAGAAAGCTTATGTAAATATTACTTCGTCATTTTTTTCAGACGAAAATCAACAGCTGCCTCACAATCTGGTGCTGCAAAGCAAATCAAGACAGAGACACAAGAAAAGTCAAATGAAGTAGGCCTTGTACTGATTAATGGTTTAAACAATGATACTAGTGATTTCCAAATGTTTGTATGTTGCTAACAGAAAACTGAAGAAGAAACAAACATTGTGGAGGATGACACAAAAGGTAAAATTAGGAATCAGTTTTAATAATAGGGTGTCTTTCAAAAAATTCATTGCGTTTATTACTAAGTAGGATTAAGTGGGAGTTTCTGTTGTATAAGCATTTACAGCTAGTAAACTCTTTTAACATACACAAATCATACCTTTTTCATGTTAAAATATCCCTTTCCTAATCTGGATATTTTGAACATGTCAAGATGTGGATCTGTAGCTTTAGATTGTCCTTAAAATTTTGTTAGTCCTTAATTAAAGCCCTAATGATTATTTTAAGTTTATTTTCAGAATCTTCGAGCTTCATCTTAAACCAAGATTCCCAAAACATTTCTCAGCTTGAAGAGAATATTGTTGTAAAAAAAGAAAATTTGAATGCGGTTGATTAAGGGGTCCATTCCAGTTGATAAAAAATGTTGCACTTCTACTCGGTGTTGTCCAGGATAATTCATCCATTGGAGAGGATCCCTTTCCGGATAGAAGTTAAGAGTTGTATTTTAACATTTGCTTGTGCAGTAAACAAAAAACAAAATGTTTAGTTTGACACAAATGAAGTTTTTCATTGATTTTTATATTAGGCTGTGAAATCTAAATGGGTTAATAGGCTGCTTGTAAAGATTCCGCTATTGAACTACCTTTTTTGTTGCAGTTTGGATCGTGTTGTTTCTGCTTGTTGATCTAAATAAACTTTCTTGGCTGTAATTGCGCAGCGAAACAAACAACACAAAGTGGACGGCATTAGTTTTAATGTCAGCAAGAAAGCGTACACTTTATTTTCGCACAGTTACAGCAATTAGGGGGGTCATTTGCAAGCAGAAAAAAAAACACTTAAAAGATGCCATAAAGCAATAATTGTCTTTGTTAAAACAGTTTGCTAAAGTCACCAGAATTAAAATTCACTCAAAAAAGTTTCCATCTGAAAAGGTTTTTGTTCATTTGAAACAACACAACTAGAAATGAACAAAATCTTTAATTGTGTACTGCTTTGGCAAAGAACATACAATGATCTCATAAGGTCTGGGATTTGTGTATTGTACTTCACATAGTAATAAATTAGCAAATATTTTAATAATTACTGGTACTAAAATGAACTAATACTAAACTATCGTGTCCTACAATAAAGTATTGTTCCACCATAATTTTCAGGTTGTTTTTATTAAGCTGTGCTTGTTGCAATGTTTGGGGTGCCCCTTATAATAACAATGGTTTGGGTGGGCAGAATATATAGCGCTAAACAACAAAAACAAAGTGCAACATTGTAGCCAAGGTTTTTACAACGCAAGAATAAAATTTCCTGCGACAGAACAACTTGCTCAGGGATCCATTCACTGGATGATTGCAGAGTTGTAAATCAGAGAGTTATCTTCCAGGTGCAATCTAAAAAGTGCAAAGAATAGTTTTACTTCTAAACTGTTGAAGTCAACACTAAATAGTACAAACGTTTTAGCTTTGCACCAGCTTGTGTTTTTAGAATACCACACGCTACAACAAATTTAACACGTTGACATAGTTATTAAAACTAAACTGGAGGCAAAACTTTTTACTGGGCAACGTTTTCACAGCCCTAACAAAGGTCTTTTACTGTCCCTGCACAAACATCAATTGACATGATAAATGCATTTGGAATAAGCAACCTTGCACTATAAAAAAAACATTTGCATGCACAAAACGAACCAGAGTACGTTTACATGCGACAACAGTAGTTCATTTCTACAAGTAGAAACTTGCTTTTTTTGCATGAAACGTTTTTTTCGAAACCTGTTCACAACGTTCCCAAGAATTTTCTAAAAGGCTGTGTCATTTGCTGTTGTGTGCTTACAGATTACGGTTCCTAAGAGCAAGTCTGTTTACATCGATGTTTCGTGAACACCACTACGACGTCAGTTAGGTGTGGCTGCTTTACAGTTTACTTACCACGACCAGCGATCCTTGCTTCGATTTTGTAACTGAAGGTTGCGTTCCGGCGTGAAATTCTATTGTGCCTTGCTTTCCACCAGCCATGTCGTGTAAAATACTGCGAACAAACAGATTGAAAAGTTCGGCCAATTAGGGTCTATGCGGGGTTAGGGGGCCAGCAGGTACATTGGTCTGGGGCCCGAGACCTATGGGGGTTTTTGACCGAAGGACTGTTTAAAAGAAGTGTTTATATATATTGAATGTTGGTTTATTTCAAAACAGTCATTTGTACGGTCATTAATGTGCATTTTTGGAAGTTTAATTCCTCCCAGGCAAATACTAGTATCGGACGTTGTGTCATCAAAGACTATATTTTTTAACATGTTCAAAACAGTCACCTTCCGTTTTCCACAACTTTCACGTCCTGGGTCTTCTTGGCAATGTTTGCTAATTTCGTCACCGTCTCAATAGCGAAGGTGCTCTGCACTATTGCGTCACCCTTCTGCTTCTGCTCCGAAGGAGCGTGGAGCACGAACACGTGATCACCCAGACTGCTCGTCGATATTCCTGCGTGACAACATTGGATTGTGATTCAATAATAAAGCAAGAAAGAGAATGGACATTTCACATTTGGCCCAAATCAACGTCTTCTCGCATTGGGTCCGCTGTCGGGCCAACTGCTATTGTTTGGTTCCATGTTATCGTTTTTTACTCGTCGGCGCCTTAAAAAAACCCTTTGGGCCAACTGTCTTTGGGGTAAGTCGCTGAATTCTCTTTTACTTAGGAAAAGGCAAACCACACCCCGAAAAAATGGAGCACTCGCAACCTAGCAAACCTAGGTGATGCAAGCAGGTCGTTCGATTGGAGCAATTCAGTCTTTGGATATGTGTTATCTAATATCTAATAAATCCAAGATGATTGGAAGTTCACTTCCAATAAAACCTTCATTTGTTAACAAACAGCTATGAACTATATGTATGCGCGTGTTTATCTTTGTCCTAAAGCTTTTATGCAGATAAACGATAACGGCACACTCATACAACCGGGCGTAGTGTGATGTTAACAACCATCGACCGGGAAATGTGAAATATCCAGAAACTGACCTCGAAGTTCGGAATGCAGGATTTTCTGTTTTAGTTTTCCGTCCTTGCTGTCGAACAGATAGGTGGCGCTAGAGGCCACCACTAAAGTGCGAGGCCGAGCATGGTAACCATGGCGATCGTATTTGGTGACGGTGCAGCAATAGATCGCTCTGTCACCAGGATCCATTGACGCTTGCATCTTTGGTTTAAGTTGGTCGACTGCGGAAAAAGTTTTTTTTAAAAAGCTGTAAAAATCTGGACGTTATGGTTTTAGCCAAGGGATTACGATTTAATGTAAAAGCTTGCCATTGTGCTTGGGGCATTATATAGTAGATTAGGGTCGATTGCAAGTATATAAAGCGTGTGTTAGTTCAGAAACAAAATTAGTACGAATGGCAAAGTAGGTCGGATTATTTAGGGTTTAATTATTCTTAACTGGCACCCCTGTCGCGGCGCGCAAAATAGCCTTTGTACCACAAAATCTTTTAGAGAGCCCATTAAATTATGGCAAGTCCAGGAAAGGACCAAGAATCTAGCAGGATTCTGTGACCACAAACGTTCTTTGGCAAAACGAGTTAACCCATCCTATGCCCCAGTGCACCAATATCCGACCGGCAACCAACCTTGGCGTTTATCCTGAAAGGGCTGGGCAACACTCTCCTCGTATCCGCGTTTCTTCGACCGGAAGATGGCGCTGGCGAGCACCTTCTCCTCCATCGCTGCTTTGCGTTGCGGAGTTATCCGTTTCACGTAGCGCATCGTCATGTTACGCATGTGTAGGCGTTGTAATAGATCGGCAGTCTGCGGGGAGTAAAATATGTGAATGGAATTGCTCTTGGGCAGTGGCGTTTTTAGGCTCGATAACTAACTGATGCAGGGTTTTAGAGGTTGAAAGCGTTGCCTTCTTAACTTTTTGAACCAAGCATTCATGCTTTTTACCCCTTAAGGAGTAATAACGCATATTATGACGATTTTGTGACGTCGGAAAAGTGTGTGAAAACGTTTCTCGTACCTCTAGCAGGGGAGCGGGGGCTTTCGGCCAAGATTTGTCGAGCACGTTTCGCGGGAGTCCGGAACGACATCGCTCCAAGTAAGATACCCGGACGTAGTCGAGGAAATGTGCGTTCTCGGGACAGCGCGGCCTGTTGCGAGTCATGAAACCCAGAATGAATCTGTAGACGGAAAAAAGGGCGATTACGTTTTCAATTTTATCATTATAAACCAGTGATTGACAACCTGTGGGTAATTGCCTCCAAGAGAGTAATTTTACATTCTTCAGGGGATTCATTTAACTATCGTTTTTTTGGTTCCGTTCCACTATAGTGTTCTATTATGTTCCACTTAACACCTTCTGTGACGTCAAACTGTCATTTTATATTTTTTGGTTTTAATTTTAAACAAGGCAAATTTTCGTTGGCTAGATTAGTAGATAATTTTTGCGTTGTTACTTCCTTGTTCAACATTGACCTGCGAAATAAACTAATACATAGGCCCACGACAAAGTAAAGTTGGACCATACTGGACTGGATAAAGTCTCTCGCCAAGCACTTACTTTCTGATGTCAAGGACAGCCTTCTTCCGCTTCGCTTTCAACCTGCACGCCAACACACGCCGCCAGTGGGCGCTAAGGAGGGTGACCGCATTTCGCATCTGCTGGAATTTCTTCCACTGAGCGTAACCGCGAAACGAAGACTGGATCAACGTTGCCAACTCGTGTTTGCGGATCTAAAAAGTTTATGGGTTATTGTTGTTGTTGTGCGGGATTGTACCTAGGGAAATTCTAGTAGGGAGCATTTTATTGTTTGTTAATAATCTTTTCGCAGTATAATAGGGCTGAAGCTTGCAGCACACTCAAATCAGTCTGTGTATTTCCCTTTGCGAGTAAAAAAATCGATTTCGCCAAAGAAATGGCATCATCAGTTCTTATTCAAATAGAATCTTTTCGCAGGTTTCAGGCAGCCGTGCTTGTTATCCGAGTTTGAAACAAAAGCTGTTTCTAGTTTGTGTTACAGTTTTTCCTTTTCGACAGCGTTTCTCAAACCGCGGATCAAGACAAACATGTGATTCGCTAGGACTTAGCAGATGAGTTTCGAGTAGGTTTTGCTAATATTAATTCAATCCGAGGTCTTAAACAGACGTGTCCACACAACAAACAATTACTAAAGCTCGTTCCGAACCCGCTTCAAGTGACAACATTTACCTGGAAGGCATCTTCTGTTGCGAACAGTGTCTTCGGAAACCGGATAAATATTTTCGTTTTTCCCAATCTGTAATCGCCGTCGGCGTAGTCGATGTGTTTGCAGAGAAGTGCCACGCCCTCTTTTGCGGGCCCATCCCACCTGGGCCAGGTTTGTGGACAGAGACACTTGTATCTAAATGACACCAGCAATATTTAGACACCAGGTATTAAAAAGGTCACAGTTGTTTTTTAATATTCGTTGTATTGAAAAATGCTATATACAGTGTGTTGCAAAAAATGCTTACATTGCATTACAATAGTCTTTTTCCAAAGATTTTTGACCCCCAAATGGCAAATAAAAGTTAGAACTGAGTGCAATCAAACACGATGACAACTAAAATCCAAAGGTTTTTTCAATCTTACCTCTTGAGAAAAACGTCGTATGTTCGCCTGTATGCGAATCCCGCTCTTCGAACTCTTAAGTTTTCCATTAGTCCCAGATATTTCACTTGATGGCGCACGAGATTGTCGTCAAAACGGTCTGCAGGAAATTTAAAAAACAAACAAATATTATTCCGACAACAAAATTTCAACAATATTCATCGATTTTATTTTTTTTGCAAATCAAATCAACAAATGACACGAGTAAGAATGTACTAATGTTTTGACAGGATACAGGAATCTTTGCTTTAAATGTTGGCATTTCAATTAAAAGCATAACATCCAGAGAGCTTGTGTATAGTGAATACATTTTATTGCAAATGTTTCGACAATCGCTGTTATTATCAGCGCAAAATACAATGTATTCACTACATACAAGTTCTTCCCAGCAGTTCTGTTCTTAATAAGCTAATTTCCATGTCTGTGTCTTTTGCTGCTCTTGTTTTCAAATTCAAACACCAGGCCTATACCCTACATGTAATGGATAAAGAAAATTCACATAACGCTGCCTAACGGTTGATCAATCGTTTTTGTTTAGAAGTAGAAATCTTTATTTTCCTACCTGACATTTTTGCGTCGTTGGGCTTAATACATCTGACGTAGGAAGGTTCTTTCGACATGAGAATATCCATAAGTCTGTTGAGACTTGTACGGAACTGGGATCCCACAGTCTCTGGTCGCTTCAACCTAGGACACGCAAAATTTTAATTTAACTTTGAACCGCTTGAACCAACATGGTTAAAATATCGCTGCAAAAACTGCAAGCATTAAGACGGCACTCGGTCATAGGAATAGGCTTGCAAGGGCTGTCCATTGCCTCCCTTTAAAGCATCCACGAGCAAAGCATGGAGTACAAAAATATATTCCGTGATGGAATTAGAACCCACGACGGGACATCTTGGTCTGTGGTTTACTACAGGGTTTTTCAAACTGAGATTGCTGACAAAGAGATGATAAACATAACATCACAATTCGTAAACACACACTGATACGGAAAGGAAATCAGGCGAACTTGTGCTAATATGCTAACATACAATATTCAATGATTCAATGTTACTACTTTATTTTGTCTTACTTAAACTGCAGACTTAAACTTTCCAATGTTCCTTCTGTGCTAGTCTGCTGGAAGATTAATTAAAGTGACAAAAGTTTTGACAAGAAAAAAATTACCACCGGGATCTGCGTTAAAACTACAAAACAAACTTTAGGCTTTTAACAACATTTCGTACCTCGACAGCTCAGATGTCGGGAAAACACCCTTGATAATTTCGTTGCTGGCTTTGGACATAGTTTCCTTCAAATCTCGGTACAAGAGGTCGTTGTTTTTATCCAGGAAACCTTCGATGCTGTAAGTGACCTCCCCGGCATAGTGAATGAGACGAAATTCCTCGTATCCGATCGTTTTTCTTACCTTCGAGTCGCTCAACGCATGTCTGCCAACATACATGTTACGTCATTAGAATGTGACGTCACAAAATATAAGCAAACATGTCGTGACGTCGTTATATGGAGACGTCACTAAAAGCAGCAAACATGGTTATAGTACTGAGGATTTAGGAATGCAACATCTTAAAATATACAAAGTTTCAATATCGTCACCATTGACAAAGTACTACACTTCACTCACGTGACAAAGTGTTTGTGTTCGCCGACGGTTTCTTCAAGTTTTTTCAGAAAGGTTTTGTCGTTGGCTTCTCCGGGTCTCAAGCATTCTTCATCGAGGATGTCGATTATTCCTTTGTGTCGCTCCTCGACCAAGTCACAAATCACTTTGTTGTTGAAATATTCGACCGGTTCCCACTACAAGATTTTATTAGGTTACTTCGGTTTTTGTAATTGCTCGTATTTTTGCACTGGATTTGTTATCGCTAAGTTTTGGGATGTTTTTGTATTTACCAATGTTTGACAAAATTATTTTAAGATCAAATTAATTCAAGTTTTTGAGAAAGAATTTCCAGTGAATTTATCAACAAATATCTCTGTCCAAATATGATTTTTTACGAATATAGGGGACTCAAACAATCCGCTTTAATTCTGTAACCACAAAACAGAATATTTCGTCTTGCTTTGGAAATAAGTGAGCAAATAGAGGAAGAAAACGTTTCGCTCATGGGATACCTCGATGCCTTCTGCTCTATATTCTTCCTGCTCTTGTTTCAATGTGAGTTGGATGAAAAGTTGCTGTAACTTCTCGTTGCAGAAGTTGATGCAGAATTGTTCGAAGCTGTTGGTTTTGAAGATTTCGAATCCGTAAATGTCGAGAAGGCCAATTAAATTTCGGCGTTTCACGTCCTACACGAAAAAAACATTGCGTCTCAGTTTACAAGGCTCGTTGTAGATTTAACAACGAAAGACAAAAATTTGCTGACTATTAACAACAAATTTTTTTCAATTAAGTTTTATTTGGGTCTATACCGACACGTCATCAATATGTGACGTTACAACAACCGTGTTGTTCAGGTGTACACTGACACTTGACAGAGTAACTGATGCCCGACGATATTCTTCAAACTTTTATTGCCAAACATTTTTATGCATACTAGGGTTTGCTCCTTTAATCATTGGGGGGCAAAACAAAGACTGTATGTGTTATGTCTTTTTAATAATCTTTCGCGGTCGGGTTATCACTCTTGCTGGCAAAACCAAAGATTTAATCTCACCTTGTTGGTAAGAGAGCCATTGAGCGACTCAACAAGCCAGTTGAACATTCGGCCGTAGATCGCCTTCGCCAGAGCGTCTCTCGCATAAACTGACTGATCCACACCTAGAGGGGATTGCATCTTCTCTCTGTTCGCTTCGATCGTCCTGTGCGTCAGGGCTTGAAGCAGTTGGTCCAGGTTGCAACCGAGGAGCTGGGGGTGGGGGAAATAGGTATGTAAGCTTCGTTACCCTATTCACGGTTTAAGAAGATACAAACCAGTACTTGTGCGCAAAACGTTTTTCATGATAACGACAACAGCGTTTATCGAAAGGTAGAAAATGCTTTGCACTGGTTTGTATCTTCTTATTGAGACTATTTATTTTTTAGCTATAAAAAGCTTAAATCGTACATTGACACTTTGATTTTTGAATCTTCGTAAACGACAATCTATCACGAGCTAAAGATCTGCAGTTGATTTTTCTAATACTTACAATGGAGACTTTCTGTACCACGTGTTCGTTCTGCACCACTGCGTGTCCTTCGTCGTTCGCCGCGAAGTTTACGTTTCCCAAGTGCAAGACACTTGCTACTATCTCGAACAGATTCTGCAACGAACAAAAACGATATCGAATGTTCAGCTCAAATTTGTACTTTCTACGACTCTTTGAGTGAGCAAAAATTTACAGATGAGACGATGACAGTGTCAAGATTTCGTTTGTGCAAAGGTAGAAACCCAACGAGTTACGGATAATCGCAAGTGTTTAAACACTTAACCACAACTAAGTTGTTTTTAAAACGAAGTCAAAGAACTTTAACACATACGACGCAAGTTTCTACCAGTTAATTATAAAGGAAAATTACACCTCTCTGGCAGTTACACAGGCAATGAAATGGCTGCGAAGCCTTTCCAGGTTGAGGTCTTCGGTATACGCTTGAGCGTCCCATTCGGGGCGCAATCAAGGATTTTTCGATCCCCGAACGGCTGATGTCGTGAGTTCGAACCTCACTGTAGGCTCAATTTTTAGCCTTTCCCTGCTGTAGAAAACTCCTTAGTTGCGCTATGCAGTGTGGTAGACGACCTGGATAGGCTTTTACCAGAGGAGCACAACCTTGCAACTCATACACATGTTTTTGTGTTCTCACAGCATCGTACTCACGTGCACTTGTTGTTCGGAAAATTCCAGAACCTTTAGAGCTTTCTGTACAGCCAGGAAGTCCTTGCGGTCGTTTATGGATCGGACCTTCGCACATTTACCCTGCAACATCAAGTTAAACCAACATAAGCGTAAGTTCATAAGCGAGTCATGTTAAGTGCATGGAAAATAAGATATAGATTGTTATTTGTTAGGTATATTGTTTTGCGAGTGGAAAAAAGGTTCAATTGAGGTTTGCTTGCATAAAGTCTGGTGGAAAGGTACCAACAGTAATTATTTATTCTTTAATATTAATTTTAATCCAATCGGGATGAAACAAAACCGCAAAAAAACTCGCTTTAAAATTCATATATGGCTAATTTGGGAACTTGAGAGTTGTTCCAACCACTCGACTAGGATATTATTTTGGAAAGACTGCTATGCGGTTGACAACGGAAACTATTAAACCTGGTTGGTGTAGAAATATGTGTCCGGTGTTTTTTCGAGGCACAGTTTGCGCAGCATTGCTTCGTCAGCTCCTTCCATCAGTTGATAGAAGATGTGGAAATTCCTCTCTCCCGCCGCTTGGTGGACCTAGTTACATGAAACATCGCACGTTAGATGTCGCA
>QXVZ01034427.1:0-16578 GCA_008931825.1 Phallusia fumigata
CAGCTCGAAGAGGAAAAAATGAAACATGCTCAAGTACAATCCAATTTAGGTGTGTAAATTGCCTTATAATGCTTTAGTCCTGTGAAATTAACATCTTTATCCTGTGAAGGCTAGTTTTGTAAAGCCCAGTTTTAAGGTTAAGTCAATTTGTGTACATTTAACACAGTTTGCCCTTTTTACAGTTGATCTAAACAATGAGTACTCTGCATACAAGTCAAAATCAAACAAAGAAACTGAAGCCCTTGCTCATAAATTGCAACAAGCAAAAACACAAACCCTAGATCTCGAAAATCAAGTAAGCAAATTTTGTGCTATGTTTTAAGTAGATGATATAAAACTAATATTAAAGAACTATCCATGATCAATCATTAAATTTTTGAACCTGAAGTCAGCAAAATTTAGGTCTACAAACAACTGTCTTTTTTGTTTTTGTTTGTGAAGAACAAGAGCCTTTACCAGCAAGTATCTGAACACTTTGCGACAATACAAGCAATGCATATAGCATGGTTGACACCGGAGAAGGCAAACCAAATGTTGAAGGAAATACAACAAACAAACCGTAGAGTCGTTGAACTAGAGGTATTTGACATAGTAGCAGATTGTATTGTTTTTCAATTTTTTTTTCGTTAATCTCCCTTTGTTGATCAAACTTTTTGATTTTCAACATTTAAGAATACTTAGATTGTATACTTGGAACGATTTTTTAATGAGGCTTTATGTAGTATGTATTCTGTTTCAATGTAGGAAAAATGCAATACTGCAAACCAACTATATGAGGAGGAGGTTGTCACCTTAAAGGCGCAAGTTTCGAGTTTAACTTCTGAGAATGATCGTCTGTTTGAAACAATTGAAAATTTGCGAACAGAAAGAGGTATCATGGCAGTTGTGACTAATCAAGTTATTTGTGTACATAAATAAACATGCTAGCATATTAAAGTGACCCATTTCAACAAAAATGGCAAAATACTTGGTATGCTTTACTTTCATATACTGACTTGGTTGTTTATCATTAGCATTAATATCTGTCTATGTCGATTTTGGTTAATATTAAATTGACAAAACTATTTGCAAAGCAACTAAAGACATATGTGGTGTTTTTGTTTTTGCCAGCAAATGTTGAAGAAAGTCACACAACAAAATGTGAGGAGCTTGAAGCAAAATTACAAGCGGCTCTTTGCAATAACTCACAAGTAAGCTCCTCAATCATAACAGTGAATAGTTACACATTTTACATTTGAAAATTTATACCCTATGTTCATGCACTTTAAGTGCACTTATAATGTAATTTACAAAATGCGTTTTAATCAAAGATATGTATAGCATGGTTTGTTGTGATTTACTAGTTTTAAATATATTTGTTTTTGTGATTGGTACACGTATTTTCAGTTATGTTGTGATAGACACCAAGTTATGTGTCATAATTTGTTTTATTTGTCAGCTGAAACAAAATAACAAACTTATTTGCAGGAATTCGCCAGCCAGATGGCTGCTCAACAATTACAATGGAAACAGGAATCAGAATCACTGAAGGCAGAGTTGGAAGAAAGTGAAAATTTATATGGACAGAAGTACATGCAAATAGCCAGGCTAGAAAAAGAAATTTGTAAGTTGTTAACAACAGTCCCTGTATTTCATGTTGACAACTGTGATATTGTGTTTTAGATGATTTGCAAGCTAAAGCCACAATAGAAACAGAAACAATTGAATCATTACAAACCGAAAATGGGATTTTGCAAGAAAGCAGAGATTCTGTCATGAAAAAGAATGTAGCATTGGTTAGTTACATTGTATTTGTAATGTTCTATCTTAAAAAACTACTTTTGTAACAAATCAAAATTATAAATTAAGGTTTGGTTATTTGTCCTAAATTTTTAGCAAACATCAAAACCCTGTTTTCAATCAATTTTCGGCATTCAGTAAACTCTTTGTGTTTATCTTTTAGTTGGCAGAAAATGGAGACTTGGCTCAGAAGTTACAGGAACTAAATTCTTCACTGGCGAGCCAAGAACTTAACTATGCCAATCTTAAACAGGTAAGACCTCTAACAACTTTTTATGTGAACACTTGACTATTGTTGTGATCAACAAATTGGTACCTTTCGCATTCCTAGTGGAAAAAATGCATTGTTGGTACTTTGCAGTACTTTTCTGAAACTAGCACAAGGTTTTCGTCTACTTCAGCATGCAAACAAATTTTGTTCTAAGGAATTCTCCTCCAAAGAATCAGACTTACAAAGGGACTTGGACGAGATGAAAAACAAATTCAATGAGCTATTACAAACCCTTCAGGAAAGTGAAACCAAAAACAACCAAAGTAACCTGGAAGAAAATGGTTTGTTTCCATCTTCATCCTTTACATGCATTTACCTGCCCTCAATACTGCACTAGCTTCTGTTTTAATTGCTTTTATCGAAAAATAATTATACTAGCTTGCCATAGTTTTTGTGTTGTTTTTTTCTTTGTTTCTGTGTCTCAGCAAATTACAATTTCAGGTGATACCTCCTATGACGATGTTGAACAAGTTGATGACAACTTAACAATCAAAGAGGCAGATGCAAATGACAGGGTAATGCAATGAAGTTACATGCAGTAAAAATGTCCTAAATAGTAAGAAATGTATTGTCAGCAAATAAAACAACGTTATCGTTTTGCAGTTGATTTTGGAAGATTTACGTCATCAGCTAGATGCTGCCAACACTCGTATTGAAGAATTAACACTCAACCATACACAAGAGGTAAAACAAATTTCCCATATGGTCACGGAAACCAACCTTATATAACTTAGTTTACGCCGGTTAACTTAAACCACCCACTGTTTTAATTTTGATTCGCTTTTTAATCTAGAGTGATTGCCGACATCGAAAAAAGTTTGTTTTGCCTCGTTTAAGTAGAATCTCACATTTTAGTGAGCTAAAAACTGAGGGTCGAGCAAAACATCCCATAAAAAAATGATTTCATTCGATACAAACTAATTTCATTCTATACAAACTAAGATGAAGAACATATCAATCATTTGAAACAATTGAACTTTGTGTTCTTTTATCTATAATATAATATTTTAGGACACTAGAGTCTTAGCATTAAGGATGACATCAGTCACGTATAACTGTAAACTTTAACAAGCATGTTGTTCATAGCTTCAATGAAGTTATTTCGCCTTACTATTGACATCATCAGTCTCGAAAAATAAACAGTACAAATGTAACAAATTATTTAAAAAGTAAAAACAGTATAAGAGTAAAAGCGGTAAAATACCCAACTAAAAGTGAAAGACGGGTACCAAACCTACTATTTCAATTTATGTTCTTTTATCCTTTAATTATTATCCTTGCACGACAGAAAGAGGAAACGTTGACCCAACGTTGCAGGGACACAGAAAATTACACAAAGCATGTGGATGAACTACAACAAAAAATAACAACCTTAGAGGCAGAGAAAAGGCAGAAAGAGTCTCAACACAGCGAAGAGATGGGTCGAGCATGGGACACGATAGCTCATCGTGAGGCCGAGATACGTCGCTTGCTGGAGAAACACAAAACCGAGCTACTGCGCATGCGCGAAGAGCGTCAGGAGGCGGAGGATCGCGTTGTGGAATTCGAGAACCGCTACGTTAAAGCTCAGCGCGAAATCGGAGTAAAAGAGCATGAAGTTGAAACGAGTGATATGCGACGGAAAGAAGCCGAACAGCAACTGGTTCAGGCAAAGATTGAACACAAGTTTGTCGTAGAGAGACTGGAAGGGGAAACGAGAGAGCTGCACAAAGAGAAAAACGATCTTGGGCACCAGGTGATCCGGATTATAGTTTTGTTTTTACCAGCCTAAAGCCGAGCTATTGCGCTTTAATTCAAAATTAATGATTATCTACCATTGAGTCTGACACTGGCCAACGGCGTATGTATGTCCATTCCAACGACTAGGGATGGGCCAAGCAAAGCAAGTCATGATGTGCTTAATTCTTGGCCAAACAGAACAATTGCAGTTTTAGCCCCACTAACGACTTATTGCGTCACGGATGTGTAATGACGTCATTGCTATGTTTTTCTCAAATGAATTCACATGGGCAAGCACCTTTGCCATGCCCAACGTTGTGTTTGCATTTTAGCTTGAGATATCTGAAAACAAGACGGGCCATTACGAATCACAGATCAAAAAAAGCGACGCCGAACTTGTTCACCAGAAGGTGGAGTACGAGAGCAGGTAAAGTTGTGAGCATTCTATGGATTGGTTCGAAGTGAAATCGCTAAGTCATGATGTTTGAATGCAGTACAGAATTAGCTTAAATATTTACAAAAAAATATATAGCCAAGCCCATCGCTCATTTTATCGTTGGGTACTTGTCTTAAAACGACTGAAGGTTGTTAACTGATCAGAGATTAATTAGTGTCAGCAATCAATTGCTATGCCATTAGAGTTCGAACATAAAACTTTTCAATTGTGGATTTGGTGCTTTACCATAGAGAACATCAATCATTTTGATCTATCCCTAAACTTTTTGTCGTGTGCTACAGAATTATCTCATTAGAAGGAAGAATAAAGCAGCTAGAATTCGATCTCTCCCAGTATCAGAACATGACATCGGCTGTCAGGAACTGCGACATGAACGAGGTAGATTCATTAGGAGCATCGATTTGTATGAATACTTTTCAAGAACATGCTGAAGGTTTTCACACGATCATAATTAATCATTTCAAGTACAGCTAAACCAATGGTAAAGATGACATGCTCATATTGCCCAAAATCCTTAAATGAAATTGTCAAAATATATCATTTGACAAACTTATGCAAATGCCAAACACAGCTTTTAAATTTAGCATGATTTTTGATTTAAAATTCAAATGGACTTTTTTATTTTCTGTTCGTAGAACGGCACAATTTTGACGCCGAACAAACTACTGCGCTCGCTAAGTGAAGACTGCCTTGCCACGCCAACTAATAAAATGGAATTCCATGACAGAATCAAGTCTCTGAGTAACGACTCTCTGAACGATTCCTTGGTAAGTAACGTTGCTTCTGACATGGACAAGAAGTTTTTTTTAAAAAAGTGATTTTACTGATTTTACTTGATTACTTCTAGCGCTACTAGTCAATTCTTGACATTGTTTTTTAGTGATACAAAGTTGCCGTGTTTGTTTGTTTGTTTCTAGTTAAGATGTAGGTGAAAGTAGTGTTGGCTATTTTACCTATTTTACAGGAGTTTGCCAAGCCACCAGCGGCGAATAACCTGCCCAGGAGAAATCCTTCTGATTGTAAGTATAGATTTTTATGTTGGATGTTTTCGGAAGAAACCGTTCCCCAAGGAATTTGTGCCTAACTGAACATCGAAAGGGGTTTCAAATTTTGCTAACATAAACCTAACACAAGCTTGCGATGCTTCGAAGTGACCAAGAATTTCTTGCTTTTGCAGTGAGTTATACTCTATCACTGGACACACCAACCAAATCATCGCTTAGTCGAAGCTGCATGAGTGTTGAAAGCAGTTTGCTTGGCCCACCCAAAAACCAACAACAGCAACATCAGCCTCCACACGCATTCAGTAAGCTTTATATTTTCAGCCTTATTTACGTCACGTTTGATAAGTTGTTTTTATTTCAGTAACATAAAACGTATTTAAGCATACATATGGCCGCAAGATTTTGCAAAATGAAATTAAAAAAATAATAGGGTTGCTA
Organism: Phallusia fumigata; assembly: GCA_008931825.1. Classification (NCBI taxonomy): domain Eukaryota; kingdom Metazoa; phylum Chordata; class Ascidiacea; order Phlebobranchia; family Ascidiidae; genus Phallusia; species Phallusia fumigata. Next base: position 5,669 of record QXVZ01034427.1, read on the forward strand.
TAAAAAAAGGTTGGGAAGCCCAGACACACATGTACTGCATCAAAATATCACCGAACACCAGGTCTGCAAGAGGCGTTTTATACCACCGGCCGTCCCGGCATTTTCACAACGCAAAAACATTCGCCTGCTGTGGGATTCCGAGTCTTTGACTTCAGCCTATCAGTGGTTAATGCTTTACCAATTAAAATACAGGCCAAGTACTGTTGTATGTACGAAGTGAGTCTAGGCTTGTTAACAGATTAACTAGATTACTTTTGCAAACTCGAATCTAGTGACAAGGTTTAAGGAATTCGAGGTGCTTGCTTTTCGCCAATCAAGTCTATACCTTTGCCTTTGCGTCAGTATTGTGTACAAGCTGTCGAGGGTTTGATACAGACACTATAAAAATGCTTTGCTATTTGCAGGCACCGGGGATTTAACACAGGACGCCTGGCACTTCTTGCCTTCACCTTCGCACGCCAGCAACTTTGAACTATCCAGTAGAAGGATGACTATGGGGCCGGGTGACTTTATGCACAGACAAGCAGGAAGGCCAAGTCTGCTAGGTAGGTTGTGCTGTCACCTCTGTAAAGCCGTTTGTCCTTACTGTGTCCGACTGTCTGCGTAACCTAACGGGTGACATTACCGTTTCTGACAGGTTTACATAGGTTACCTTTTTGTAAATGCCATGTTGTCAATTTTAAGGTCCATACCCTTTTTCGAAAAAAAAAAGAGATATGCTACCTAATTTGGCTGGTTGCTTGCACTATACTGCTTGTCTATTTTTACCTCGAGTAACCTTTGACCCCGACACCTCGTAGTCTTATGTTTCAGGCTTCTCTAGGCGCACTTCCTTCGAAAATGAGAAGGCGTTATGGGAAGAAATATCTATTTTACAAAGTCAACGTGCCAGGGATAAGAGTAGGGTTAAACCGTATGGCACGTCATCCTATTTCTTTCTTATGCTCGGCCCGTGCCACTGCATGACAGCTTGTTCTGTGGCATAGTTTGAAAACCAACTATGTCAGTTTTTGTGTAACTGGCTCAGTTGGGCGTTTTCGGATTTAGAAAAAGATGGTTGTAATCAGAAGGCATTTAGATATTTGGTCACCAAACAAATACTTGTTGAAATATGGTATTTTTCGCATTGGGTGACCAAGTAAAAAAATGTCGAATCGAATTAATAAAATCAAACTTGTACTAAACGCAAACGCATAGTATAACTACAATGGGTTGCAAGTCGTAACGGTTTGGCAACTTTAACTTCTGTGTCATAAAATTTTAAAATGAATCCATAAATGCTGCACATCCCATCCTTCAAAAAACATTATTACTGTTGGAGCAACTAATACTCGACCGAGCATGCCCGGTGTGTGTACTAAAAGCAATAGACCGGTCGCCCTATTTTTTGTTCTTTTCAAAACTAAGATGGTGCCGCTTGTAGTACGAGACTAACCATAAATAGGAAAAAAATTAGAAAGACAAGACTTAAATGGTAGGTTATTAAAAATCATAACTGCCTGAGAGCTTCCATTGTAATGCAAGAGTTTAAGCAAACTCTTTTCTCCTCTCATGTGTGTATGACGCACGGTTTTAAGCTTCATCATTTTGCACTGATGATGGCAACAGCAACAGGTAAAACGTTTACATTACAATGTACTTATAACATACAAGTTCTCTAGCAGTTATGTTTTCAATTATCAGGGGGGAAATGTCGCCAAATCTCACCTTATAACTTATCATTTGTCATAATCCGATGTTCAGCAGATTTTTCTCGCGCTTCATGTACTTTTGTGCGCATCCTAGCATCAAAAATGTCAATGTTAGGCACCGCCTACACCGGTCGGGTTCGGCCCATTCTTAATCATTCCTTTTCCTGGATTTGTATGCCAGTTTTCCTTCGTTCACTAACGTAAGATTAAAATATGAATGACTGCATGGCATGTTCTTCAACTACCTGATACGATAACGGTTCGGCCAAACGGACAACTAACAAGCATGAAAGCCGCGCATCAATGTATATTTAACATTATTGCAATACATATGCTTAACATTGCAATGTTAAATTTGTAAACCCTATGGTATATCTAATCGTATAACCAATCAGATTTGCAGAAAATAAACAAATAATAATAACCACAGTCAAACAAAATTTTGAAACGCAGTGTGTGGTACATGTGAACAACCAATTTTTGTGTCGACGTGTAGGACTGCCGGTGTTGGAGGAACCTGACGATCCTAACTACTCCTGCTCATTACAACGGATCGCCGAACTTCAGAAGAGAAACTCAAGTCAGCCATCTCATCTCAAGTCGTCGTACCCAATTGAAACACAGGTACAGAATCGGAAAACTAACAAGTACCAAAAATAAGACAATATCCTTGTTTTCCGTTTCGATGTCGTTTTCCGCATACTTCCCAACAACCTGGTTTAGAAATACTGTAAATTGCGAGGTACAGGGTAGCACTAGCAGCATAACAAAATTTTTACCATTTTGTTAGTGTCTGGTTGAGAGTTTTAACAAAACGATTGTTGAAAAATTAACAGTAAAAACGTCCACTTGGATTTGCAAGACAAACCTATTTATAAACAGCAAAATTTGCTACAAAGACGGCAGATAGAAAAATATTAATCGGCAATGCTTTTAATGGAATATATAGACGGTTTGTTTAGTTGCTTATTTAAATCGAATATTGTGGAATAACTGACGAACAGCCATTGACTGATTTTGTGTTTGAGGCATAGCTTCACTGTTATCAGAATATTGTGGACATAGAAAAACAGTTTTTGGTAACTTGTAAATCTGCAGACTTTTAACAACGACAGTTCGGCACAGTATTCCCATGTAAGTCTAACGTGTGTCCGTGCACTTCTGTGTGTCACTGTTGTTGTTGTGTATTCTCACTGTTCAACACACACACTTGTTACCACGTGTTTGTGTTTGTTTCCACGTATGGGTAAAAAAAAATGCAGGTAAAAGTAAGAGAGTGTAATTGTCAAAATTCCTGTTTGAAATCCATTTATTTTAATAATCTCATGGAACTATAGGTTCACAGACCGTTTGGGCAGAAGGCCAGAAAGGACGATATATTCCGAAAACCGTAAAAGCCATAATTACGTTGATATCGTCGTATAACGTCGTTTTAGTACAATTGATACACGCTTTAGGCAAATCATGTCGCACAAATATAATAACATAACAAAACCCTGTAACAATCGATCCCGACAGATTTTTTGTGTCACAAACGTATTTCAACCCAGCTTGCAATTTTTTCTTTCTCGAACAGGGAAAGACCCCAAGTAAATGTGACGAGACAATCCGTGTGGGGAATCCCCGCGAGACGATGAGGCGGATCGGAAACATGTCGCAACTTTCCACCACTCAGAAGGAAGACGAGGCCAAGACTTCGGAACGAATGTCAATAAGTAAGTTCCCAGATTGCTGGTATTGGTTTTCTGTCGGCGAAGAATCGGGACTTTTGGAACTCACCAAGAAGTTACAATTAGATTTTTTTGCGAAACAATAATTTTTTAACACAGGCTGAAAACTGCACAAGGACAAATCAGAAAAAAAATGTTTCGCGGGAGGCATGCCAGCGAAAGTATAAAGTTTATGTAATGACCGTCAAAGCCACGAATGATAACGAGCATTTTGGCAATTACTGTAGTGGATCAATCGCAAGATCTGTTGTATTTTTAATTACCAGTCGAGAAAAATGAATACATACGGTTTATATTTGTATGTTGGCGCCAAAAATAAAAAGATAAAAAACTTTTCGTTGCAGTTCGCGGTCTGCCTGGTTACCGGTCGTCGTCATCGCTTCAACCAACAAACCGTGACCAATCGAAAGTGACGTCATCAGCGCACGGGACAAAGCGGAAGCAGGGAGCAAGTCTTGTACCTGACATGCAGTGGGATATAACATCACCTAAGGTAGATTGATTGCTGTTTTGGGAGTAATTATAGTGTTCTTTGAAACTAACTAAATACGTATGCGCAAGAAATTGTGTATCAGCCTGTTATCTGCAGAGTTTTTCAAATATTACTTAAGTCGTTGGAAAACCATGACTTTAGATGAGTTGATGACTTAAGTCACTCTAGCACTGGGTTTTACTACAGTCAACCCTATGGCCAGATATCTGCAAAAATATGCTTTAACACAACTGAAACTTAACTGCCAGAGAACTTGTATATAGTGAATACATCTTGATACAAACGTTTCAACAATTTCTGTTTTGTATTTATGTCATGTTTTCCTTTATGTGTGTATACATAACGATTGTTGCAACGTTTGTATTTCACATTTTACAAGCTCTCTGGTAGATTTGTTTCTATTTAAGCTACTGTCTTGTGTTTCTATGCTTTACAAGTTTGTAAAACACAGAGTCGACGGGAAACGATCGCTGGACCCTTCGCTTCAGCTTCCATTAAAACTTTCAACGAAAACAAGAGAATGGAAAACCAGGTTTGTAAACAGCAAAAAAAATGCAGTTCGTCTTTCGACGTTTCACGAGAAAGAAAACGATAAAATACACAGCTGGGACAATAAATAAGTAGGGTAACTAGGGGACCCAATTCTTAAAACAGAACAGCAAATTATATACCTTCTAAAAAAAGGAATGTCTGAATATGGCATGGCAACCCTGTAGCATTTTTCTTGTATCTTCATTTCCTTATTAAACGTCTAACTTGTTGTATGTAAAAACTTAAAAAATCGTTGTTTTTCACAGCGAGTCACTAGACAGCAGAGCACAACGTTTGAAATTGCAAACACGCCACCAACAAACCTTGCCAACAGGCGAAGACGGACAAGGAAGAAGTCGCCACCAAGTGTCAGTGTAACTTCAGGTAATCTTAAGACGGGTTTTGTTCCATGTTATAATTGCGCGTCCCTTACATAAAAATGCTAAATCTGCTAAATCTTTTTTATTAATGTGTTTTGCTGTAAAGCGTAGCATCGTATTTGGAATCTTGCTAGCTAAAAGTGTCAAAATTTTACAGTTGCCAGCAAGTCGAGCAAAAAGACACCGGAAAAACTCTCATCTACTCGTCAACGTAAGGAGGGTGGTAAACGGACGCCAAGCTTGGTACGTTTACAATTTCGGAAAATACATGTGCTCTGACTCTATTCATAAACTGTTGAGCAATGCAGAAGTTTTACAAACTAAGATTCGTTTCATATATTCCAGGAATGTATTCGGTCAAATCTTAGCGTTCGCTTTTTAACGGTTAATTGGATTGGAAAATAAAAACTTTTTTGTAGGAAGGGTAAAAACATTAAAAAAAGCGTTTTCCAGCATTTTGTGGACAAAGGGCTTCTATACTCAACTGAAATGGACAAAAAATATCCCTAACTTGATGACACGTGCATCTAAATATTGCTAGAACAAAAATATCATAATCTTCGAAATTCTGGTTTGAAACGGATTATCTTATATTGTGCATCCCGTAATACGAACCAATTCTTATAACCGTGTAATGCATTTTTAGATGGAACGTATGCGGAAACCCCTTGGTCGTCTGAATCCTAAAAAGTGATCTCTTTACCACAAAAACAACATCTCTATTGTTGTCGCATGTGGTGCGCATGCCTTGCTAAAATACGCCAATAAATTCTGGTTGAACATCGCTGGTAAATATCATGTCATCAGGTGCTGTTTTTAGTGCTGNAACATCTCTATTGTTGTCGCATGTGGTGCGTATGCCTTGCTCAAATACGCCAATAAATTCTGGTTGAGCATCGTTGGTAAATATCATGTCATCAGGTGCTGTTTTTAGTGCTGTACACTTTGTTTCTCATGCTTCATATCTTTCGTAGCACGAAAGGCGTTTCTTGCTGCCCTGTGTTTAACATTGCGAACAAAATCAGTCACATTAGAGTCCTATTCAATCATAGGTACAGTATAGTTTATAGGCGCACTGCTTTTACTTGCGATGTAGGTGTTAGTTCTCTCTTGCTGTCTTGCATTCTTCTCTTTTCTCTCGTTTTTATTATAAAACGTGCACGTCTAATTACAGGGCAATCCTAACGTACGCTGTCGATCGCTAACACCATAAAACGATTGTTTATCACAAACTGCAGATAAATTGACGACTGTAATACTTTTAATACCTGACATTGTTGTTTTTGTAATACTACACAACTAAATCTTACGTGCGTTATGTAAATACACGAAATATGTCAAATCACTATTTTGTTTTTAAGTTTGGTTGACAGGTCACGTGTCCACGCTTTGTCAAACCTATGTGACGTCGGACTAAAGGTGGCTACGTCACAGCAGGTTTTCCTTGATTCGGACTTTTTGCATAAAAGCAGCAAATCAGTCACGTGATGTATAATGTCGAATGTGGCACGTGGTTTCTTTCTGTCAAATAAAAAATGCTTTTTCCAGTAGATGCGTTTATTCGCAAGTCTTCAGAAATCGATAAAATAGATTGACTTTGTCACGCAGCTGGGTTAAAGCCCATACAGATGTTGGGTCGCAGATTTAAACACCTCTGTTCATCCGTATCTTTACACTGTGCGCATCCGAAAAAAACAAAATGATGAAAAACAGAGTCAATAAATATTATGGAACATTGAACAATACTATGGTCTGCGATGGATCAATACAGTACGATAATGTAAAAGTCAGATGATTCTCTCATCTGTCCGTTTTAAGCATTTTTCGATTGTTTTCACAACCCAATATCTGGAAAGTGTTGCCACAACCTGAACGGCGAACGATTTATGGTAGGACGTGGCACACGTTACTCACATCATACTTGAAATTAAAATCAGCTACAAACAGCGCAAAATGTGGACTTTCTCCGTCGAGGGTTGAATTCCTAGCCCCATCTTATTGGATGTAACAGCTATTAGAAGGTGTAATAAGATGCCTGAATGAGGGTTGTTTTGTGATTACAATACATGGGCAGAACGCACAGTCGAAATAAGAAGTTACAACAAGTTAAATGTCGTGAAGCTTTCAAACACCAGATTTTTGTCAATTTTTACTCAAAAACTCTTATGTAGCAGTTTGAAAAACGACCCTACCAACGGTATGTTACCTACTTTTCTCGCAAGACAAAATAAAGCAGCCCCGAGTGCTACGGACCACGCGAAGCGGTATCTTCTTACACGGGGTGGCGTTAGAGAGTAGGAAACGCTTTGGGTTTCACTTTATATCACAAAACACACGGGAACCAGTAGAGAACGGGAAATCATGAGTAAATTGTGGCTTAAGTGCAATCGTCGGACACCAGGTCAAAACAAACGAACAAAAAAATGATGTCACAAACGCGAAAAGACAGGAATTTTTGGCGGAAAGCCGCGAAGAAGGTAAGTGACGTAAAAATCCTATGAGCGCAAAGGTCTAGGAAACCTGAATGTCGAAAAGCCGTAAAAACTTCGTCAGGTTGTGATATTTGACATCACGCATTTTTAATGCCTGGTTTGGTGCGTTACAACTTGACAAAGGCCTGGTTTCATGTACGTCGCTTTAAAGCTTAAAACAAGCATTGTGCTGCTGATTATTGTAAATCTTATAACACAGGCTGGATGTCTGTCTGAAACCAGCTTTTAGCGTGAGACAAATTTTGATTTAACTCTTAAACAAGTTTTTAAGAGTGCCTATTTTTAAGAGCGAAACCTGCTTTCAAAGCAGGCTAGCCGTATGTGCGCTGGTTGTGCCAACTAGTTGAAGGCAAGGAATCCAATCTGCGCCAAACCCTATGCATTAAAGTCTTATTATGCTTTTTGAAGTACGAAGTGCCTTAACGTTAAACAAAAAATTAGCAAAAGCATTCGAGTTTCACAAAATAAGTGATTTGAACTCGATGACTTGCTCTTTGACGCCGTTTGGCGGTCGAAAAATAACGAGTAGGTCTTTGGATGTTTTCGAGAATATTACTGGGACCCAATTAATTATCTTCATCGACACCTCTTTTCTTCAAACACGAAAATACCGAAGAAGGCCCACCAGATGACGCCATCATCATGGGCACTTGGTTCTTATGGGTGACGTGAATCTGCGTTCGAAATTTTATGTTTGTTTATGTATATGGCAAAATAAAAACGTAAATGTCATTTTTCAACAGAAGAAAATTTACTCTATAAACAGGTCGTAGCCTACTGGGTGGACGTTTGTGTGCTGTGTGGATTTTATATTATCTTTTAGATTTGGCAATGACTTGTACACCAGCATATTTTATGTTTAACTGCAGATATTAAACTCGTGATGGGTGTTTAATCTTACCGTGCAAGGAACTTGCATCCAAGGTTCGCCATCTACTTGCATCGGAAAGACCTTCTGCGTTCTGAAATCCAAACAATAAAACAAATTAACTTGCCCTTTTACGGTGAAAGCACAACAAAATTGTGTGCCTAATAGTGCATGTCATTTTATTTAAGCGTGACGGCTTACGTGATTTTGATGTCACTGCCTTGGGCAAGTCTCTTCCCCGCCTTCAGGCCGCTTATAATTTGACCGACATCCATAGCTCCTTCCAGACCAACAACTTCAAGTTTTCTGTCGCCCATTTCTACAAACATATTAACAACGTCACTCACGGCATGGTATAAGACAATACTTCCATTTTTATTTGCTGGGTTACCAGCCAAGGTCTTTTTTGTACCTGAACAAACCAGAATTGAAACAATGCACCAATTTTGCACCACGCCCCCAATAGGAGGTTTAAGTTATTACCTTGTACAGCGTAGCGTAGATCACCAGTTATGTCCTTGCCTCTTGCCTTCTTTTTGGTAGAACCCCATAGATTCGTTCCCCCGTACACACTGGGGATGTTAAGGATAGCGATTCCCTGGCAGCGGTTTCGAGACAATTCTTCCAGTTTTACACCGTCAACCTGGAAAACAATTACATTTTTTTACACCAATGTTCGGGTACACGTCAAGCTTTTAAGATGCAGTGTCGTTAAATGCTTGCAGTTTGTTTCGGTATAAAAGCAGAGCGAAAAGTGATTGTGACGAAAACGGATTTCCGTCAAGCTCGAATGCACTCCTTTTGGTGGAAACCCACAGGTTCGATTGCACAAGTTTATTTGCAATAAAAGTGTTTAGTGGAATGAATTATTTTGTATTGTGTAAAATGTTTATTAAGCCGATACACCAAGGGTAATAAATGTTGCAGCTATTTTTTCCTCCTTGCTAAACGGCATGTTGAATGCACAGAGTCGAGGTCGGTATAAAACTTATTCAGAGTCAACTGAAACAGGTTTTCGCCGCTACGTGGATGACCTTTTTTCCTATTTTTCTCAATCACTTGGGTCTAAAAGTTTTCTGTACACTCTTTCCAACATATCGTTCGGCAAAGAGGTAGAAAATAGCGGCACCATTCATTACCTTGGCTGGTTGATCGAGAAAACGTCAGACGGTATGTAAACTTTCAGCAATCAGCCCCTATATTTTCAGTGTCTCCACATCTATTGTCCTGACCATAAAAGCAGCTACAGGGCATTTAAGTCCAACCCTTGTTGCAAAAAATCACCCGTGACCATTCCAGTCGGGATTTCCAGGGCCAAGGGAGGGATTACTAGGGATTGGCTTTCCATTGAAACTGTCCGAAGTCGGAAATGATGGGTTTTACGTTACGTTGCGTGGCTTTCGTGCCAACAGGACATTTAACGCTTCACTACATTGAATGATTATCCCGCTGCGCGACAGAACGTTTCTTTGCTAATGTGTCATTGATTATGGTATTTTTAGAATGATAATGGACAGAGGAAGACCCCTTTGCGCTGGGTAAATGTGAAAGCTGTCATGTGGGATGTCGCGTTACTGATATATGTATTCGTTTACGGCNCGGGTACACGTCAAATTTTAAGATGCAGTGTCGTTAAATGCTTGCAGTTTGTTTCGGTATAAAAGACAGATTTCCGTCAAGCTCGAATGCACTCCTTTTGGTGGAAACCCACAGGTTCGATTGCACAAGTTTATTTGCAATAAAGTGTTTAGTGGAATGAATTATTTTGTATTGTGTAAAATGTTTATTAAGCCGATACACCAAGGGTAATAAACGTTGCAGCTATTTTTTCCTCCTTGCTAAACGGCATGTTGAATGCACAGAGTCGAGGTCGGTATAAAACTTATTCAGAGTCAACTGAAACAGGTTTTCGCCGCTACGTGGATGACCTTTTTTCCTATTTTTCTCAATCACTTGGGTCTAAAAGTTTTCTGTACACTCTTTCCAACATATCGTTCGGCAAAGAGGTAGAAAATAGCGGCACCATTCATTACCTTGGCTTGTTCATCGAGAAAACGTCAGACGGTATGTAAACTTTCAGCAATCAGCCCCTATATTTTCAGTGTCTCCACATCTATTGTCCTGACCATAGAAGCAGCTACAGGGCATTTAAGTCCAAACCCTTGTTGCAAAAAATCACCCGTGACCATTCCAGTCGGGATTTCCAGGGCCAAGGGAGGATTACTAGGGATTGGCTTTCCATTGAAACTGTCCGAAGTCGGAAATGATGGGTTTTACGTTACGTTGCGTGGCTTTCGTGCCAACAGGACATTTAACGCTTCACTACATTGAATGATTATCCCGCTGCGCGACAGAACGTTTCTTTGCTAATGTGTCATTGATTATGGTATTTTTAGAATGATAATGGACAGAGGAAGACCCCTTTGCGCTGGGTAAATGTGAAAGCTGTCATGTGGGATGTCGCGTTACTGATATATGTATTCGTTTACGGCAAAACCATCTCGAACAGATTGGATTAGTGTTAAATAAAGTTAAACTGTTCTTCGAACAATAAACAAGTGGGTTTTTTCAGTGCTAAAAATATTTTTTTGATTCAGAGTTTTAAGTATTTTGTAGATCTCAAACAAAAAGGGGAGGAGCTATAGCAAGTGGTTCAACTCCTTTCTGGCAAACTAATACCAGGTGCGTATAAGCAGCGTCGCTTCACTGTCCCGAATAATTGTTT
>QXVZ01034429.1:6719-19331 GCA_008931825.1 Phallusia fumigata
AGTTAACAATTAACGAATAATACGCATGACTCGAAGACTTCATATGACCAATCCATCCCCAGAAAGCCAAACCCGCCCCTTGCAAGCCTCTATAAGCCCGTTCAACCTTAGTCCACCAATAGTGCCAGTTCTTTTTGCGCGACATAATGTCCTGCTTGTTGGTTGCTTTGGTGCCATGATGTCGACATGTTTGCCTCCACCAAGCGAAATAACCTCTACTCAATACAACAACTTATATTGCAGAGCTTTTCCTATCCGCGGTCATCGCTTCGGAAGCAGAAACAACGATCAAAGTCCCTTACTCCTCGCAGAAGCCAGACCGCGCCGCGGCCGTCAACAAGCAGCATCTGCACCACACCAACAAGAAGTTGTGTTAAATCCCGAAGCGAGAACAGTCAGATCGACGAATTGACCTGTCCGCGAAGGAATTCACGGAAAAGTTTGTCGTTTAACGGAAACAAGGATGGTAAATCGAGGAAAAATTCGCACTCCCGCAGTCACGTGATATCGACTCGGCTGTGACGTTTGTCACGTATTTCGCTGTGATGTTTCGTTGTACTTGAAAAATAAAACAAAATGGTTGTTTGTACTAAGAAAATATCTCACCCGATTAACCGATGTATGCGCGAGATCATGGTGGTATTGAGACTATTGCACTTGTCCTCCTGAAGCAAACAGGTTAGTGTGTTGCACAAAAATCATGTACACACCAGAATAGGTAACAAAATAGCCATACTACAAATGAAACACTCGGGTCCTAAAATATTAGTGCGTCACGCTACCTTTACAAAACCTGCGAAAACGTGTCTTTCCGACATTTTGGCACCTTTTTGACAATATTAGGTCGCGCGATCTGTGCCATGGGTAGGCAAACTTGTTCAATGAAAAAGTCACTTGCCGGCGAGACGCAAAATCAGTTTGTACAGCAGTGTCGATACAGATACAATAAACCACAGGTATAGAAACGATACAAACACAATATTAATGTTAGCTTTTTGTTAAATCCGGGGAATTATTTCTCCCCAGTGTTCATTTGACTTGCTGTCACACTGCAATGTTACATTAAATATGAGGTAACAACTCTTTCAATTTATTGAGCAAGAAGAGCTACAAAAAATATGCCGGCGAGCCGCGGTGTGCCCATCGTTGATAGTTGACACATTCTATTGACATACAGGTCCTGCAAAATAGGCAAGCTAGTTAATTACATTTTTCAGGTCGTTTATATATATCCTACACTGCGGGACGTATTGGGTCACCAACAAACTGCCGATCTTTCACCAGAGTGAAGTAACAGGTCGAAATCTTTCCAGTCCGCGTACATTCGGTATTCACCTAAAATGAAACTGAATGGGATCACAAGATTTATGTATGTCGCGACTTTCGGTTCCTGTTTCACAGCAGAATTGTCTCAACCAAATGCTTAAATAATGATTGCCCAAAGACAAGTAACAGCTAAATAATGGTGGCAAATTTGCTTTGCATTATTACATGCCGGTATTTTTGGGACAATTGGACACTACATGCTGAATGAAGGCCTTGATTTTATTCAGTTTGTTGTATGAAGGTGAATATTACACGTTTTTAAAAACCAAAAGGATCAAGAATTTAAAAGTTTGCAGAAAATATTATTGACTAAAAGGATTATACATTCAAATTTTTTCAAGTGTAAACACAGACTTTTGTGTGTTGTAATAATAAGCATGGTGTTAAATTTGCCACAATGTAAACAGGTTCAGTTAACTAAAATGGATGTGGTTGAGAGTGATTCTGGAACTCTTGAAGTAAAGGGTGATGGCAATGTGCTTCATTTTCTAAAACTCCAAATGTCAGAATACTGGAATATATGTGATTTATTACACAATCATGCAACAATTACAACTATATCTGTAAATGAGCAAAAGATTGTGCTTCAGTTAAAAAAATGGGTGAGTGGTTTTTTATTTTTATGCAACATTTATGTCACACAAAACCAGTCAAAACAAATCATATTTTTTGTCAATAGGTAATTAAGCACTTTTTGTTCTTTGGTGTGCCAGTAAGTAGTGTAGCCAGCCCAAAATTTTGGATGGGGTCAAAAATTTCAAAGAGTAACCTACATAATGTACAACTTAAAGATTTTTCCAAGGGTAACCTACCTTGAGGTGCAATTTGANGCGAGATCATGGTGTTATTGAGACTATTGCACATGTCCTCCTGAAGCAAACAGGTGAGTGTGTTGCACAAAAATCATGTACACACCAGAATAGGTAACAAAATAGCCATACTACAAATGAAACACTCGGGTCCTAAAATATTAGTGCGTCACACTACCTTTACAAAACCTCTGGTATAGAAACAATACAAACACAATATTAATGTTAGCTTTTTGTTAAATCCGGGGAATTACTTCTTCCCAGTGTTCATTTGACTTGCTGTCACACTGCAATGTTACATTAAATATGAGGTAACAACTCTTTTCCAATTTGGGTAGCAAGAAGAGCCACAAAAAATCTGTCGAAACCTTTCCAGTTCGCATACATTCGGTATTCACCTAAAATGAAACTGAATGGGAACACGAGATTTATGCATGTCACGACTTTCGGTTCCTGTTTCACAGCAGAATTGTCTCAACCAAATGCTTAAATAATGATTGCCCAAAGGCAAGTGGCAGCTAAATATTGGTGGTAAATTTGCTTTGCATTACTACATGCCGGGTTTTGTGGGACAATTGGACACCACATGCTGAATGAAGGCCTTGATTTTACTCAGTTTATTGAATATTACAGGTTTTTAAAAACCAAAATGATCAAGAATTTTAAAGTTTGCATTAAAATGAGTGAAAATATCATTGCCTAAAAGGATTATACATTCAAATTTTTTCAAGTGTAAATGCAGACGTTTGTGTGTTGTAATAATAAGCATGGTGTTAAATTTGCCACAATGTAAACAGGTTCAGTTAACTAAAATGGATGCGGTTGAGAGTGATTCTGGAACTTTTGAAGTAAAGGGGGATGGCAATGTGCTTCATTTTCTAAAACTCCAAATGTCAGAATATTGGAATATGTGTGATTTATTGCACAATCATGCAACAATTATAACTATATCTGTAACTGAGCAAAAGATTGTGCTTCAGTTAAAAAAATGGGTGAGTGGTTTTCTATTTTTATGCAACATGTATGTCACACAAAACCAATCAAGGCAAATCATATTTTTTGTCAATAGTTAATTAAGCACTTTTTGTTCTTTGGTGTACCAGTAAGTAGCGTAGCCAGCCCAAAATTTTGGATGGGGCCAAAAATTTCAAAGAGTAACCTACATAATGTACAACTTAAAGATTTTACCAAGGGTAACCTACCTTGAGGTGCAATTTGAAAATTTTGGGGGGCCATGGCTCCTTTTGCCCAATTAAATCTTAGTTGATTTTTCCTAATTAATCAACATAGCTAAATTTTGTTTTTGAATGGAAAATTTTGAAAGTTTCAGCAATGCTATTAGGCCTTTTTTATCGAATTTTTCTATTTTGTCAATAAAGTCCACCTTTTCACATTCTAAATAAACCGAAATGACAAAATAATAGTTGAAGTCGGCATCCTAGTAATACTGGGAGTCGGAGTAGGCATTCTAGTAATGTTAGGATACGTGGTCAGCATTCTAGTAATACTAGAAGTCAGGAGCTGGAGTGGAGTCAGACCTTGTGCCTCCAATTCTGCATTTCTGTTTCTTACGACAAAGTTTTGGTAATTGGAAGCACTGTGTTGTCCGAAATTGTTGTAACCACTCACATCAATTAGGTTCTGGCAATCTATCACTGATTATTATTCTATTTCAGTCTGACGACAGGAATGCAGATGAAAATGAATGTTTCCAGATTGTTACTGCATTCCTGATGGATTTTTTATCATTTAAAGAGTCTGTGACAGATGAAAACTATGCATGGACAAAGTATAAGTTGGAGGAAAACAAAAGTGTGCTTACAATTTTTGAAAACCGTCAGTTTCGTATCACTGGACGATGGAATGCTGTGGTCCAAGCTGTATGTGAAATAAGGGGAATTCCCCATTATCCCTATTTTGATGCAAGGCAACAAGCAAAGTGGGTAAATTTCAACATCAAAAGATGTATACGAACACTAACCCAGATCCAATCAGGAATGTACTAGCCCAAATAGTATCACTGACAATGACACAAGTATTTATTGAATTTTTTTATTAATGATGTATGTCTCTTTTAACAACAGTTTAAGGCAGCATATTTATGACAAAAAATTGCTTTTTTTAAAAAATTTGCTTTAATGCTTTTAAGAATTTGTGTTTTTAAAGGATTGCTTCTGTTTTACGGACTAAGAGATATATATTTTTGTTATGATGAGATAGCAAGATTTTTGGACAATACAGACTTAAATATAACTTATACATGCATCTTTACCTAAACCTGTGGATTTTTTTTAGTTTACAGCACAGATTTTGGAGTAACCGGTTGAGGCTTACTTTTCAATCGGCACCAAGATTATTCTGCAAGTCCCTCATGTAACTACTATTTTATTGTTTGTTGAATAAATTCAAGACAATGTGCATAATTTTGCCTACCAATTTTGCCTGGTGTTCAAGCAGGTAATGTAGATGCCCTGCATATCTAAGTTATGGCATTCAAAACTTCTGTCTTTTGCAAACATGTTGCATGAAAATTCACACTTGTCAGATATTTATTTTCTTAACCAGTAATGGGTGACATGCAGCCTATTTGTGAGTTATGGTGTTAATTAGTTGTGATGTTAACAAGTCAAATGAAACAGACAACAATAAACTATAATATCCTCTACGAAAATATGCAGAAGCATATTTACACTACTGGAAAATCACATCACCATATCTTATGCCTATATATTTACAGCAAATTGTTTGTTGACAAGAAATGTGCAAGTATCCCACTCTTAAAGCCCACAAAAAAGGTGGCACTGTTTCAAAAACAATCCATATATTTTAGTCTAAAGTCGTCTGATGAAGAATACAAGGTGGTTGCTCCTGACCAAAGCGTGGCAAGGTTTATACTTTTTCATCATGAAACACACTACCAAGCACTACAGAATTCAGTTTGTCGGTATACCAACATGACAATTCGGAAGGAACAAGGACTGGACAAGTTTGTGTACATTTTCACAGCAAAAGACATGGTATGTAAATGTGCAGTTTGTCTCAAATTTGCTGTTTTTGTTTATTTCAAAAGCACATTTCAAAAATATTGTTTATTTTTAAATTGCTATAGAATGATTTGAAAATAGTTATGTTATTGTATGCAAACTTAAGTTAAAAACACATGAAAAATTAACTAAACCGAAAGCTTGACAATTTGACAAAAAGCATTAAACCATTTTTTCTTTGCAGTCTGAGCTGAAGGACAATAAATGGAATTTGAAACAGTACTGTGAAGACAGACTGAGCAACTTTTTAAGCAAATTCACCAGCCAATGCAAATCATTCAATTCATTACACCTTGGTAATGCCTTGGACAAAGAGCCCTCCTTTTTCAAAGAGAAACCAGTGGATAAAAACAACCCAGTGTTTGTACAATGGCGCCTCCACGATGATTTGGTATTCATAAGTGGACTAATGAACAATGTGGATGAAAAGATCAGGGAAATCACCGAACACATTCAATGTCTCCTGTCAGGGTAAGTGTTTTCTCACATGACAGCCAACAACTTCCCCACCCATATAATACTAACCATAAGCTTGATCCTTACATTTAGTTGATTTTGTGACAAAATTAGGCAGTTTTATTATGGTGTAAAAAAAATTACCCATTACCTACTATGATCTCTACTTTCTTCAGACTTTCCCATAATGCCAACAGTTGCAAACCAATAGAGGAGATGAAGGCAACTTCCTCATTGTTGTATTCAGGCAATGTTGACAAAGCATCAAAATCTAGGTAATTATGTGTCCCCTTTCCTGAAGCTTCCTGAACATTTTGTTTTCTCCCCTTTAGGTTTGTCCACCTTTTTGGCACAAAATGTTTGGTTGAATTGAATGAAACTTTTACAGATGGTAGATTTGGTCATGAAAATGTGCCATCTGTTTTGTTTGACCCCATAGATCCAGCAGTTACCCCACTAGCCCCAAATTATTTGAACAGTTTGTGACATGCATGTGCACCACAAACATTAATTTACACATGCCGAAATAATGAACATGGCAATTGTCTGGGGGATACCAATAACATGACACATAAATATTGGCAGTTAATCTGGCCGAATGGTCCCATGTTGGATATGGAGGAAACTGTTTCAGGTGGTCGATTGGGTCTTGGGGGCCGAGTTGACCCTTAGGTTTGCCCCCGAAAATGGGTCAGATTATTACACAACAGACAAAAATTCAGACAGTTTGCAGAACATGCCATTGTGGTGTATCGATTTCTGTGTTTGGTCGAATAGACCCAGCAGTCACCCTGCTAGGCTCGTAATATGGGTTAAATTATAAAACAATGGCAAAACAGGATTAACGTTAAACAGTTTTGAGAGCATGTCATTGTAGTTCATCAATTGCTGATGCATAATCTACAACTTTGCAAGTGTGAGGACCTTTTCTGCAGATTCCTACTTTTAGTTCTGTAGTACAACACCCTGGTTCCCTTGGTTTAAACCAGTGGTTCTCAACCATTATCAGTGTCAGAGTCAAATGCAAGACTTTAAGTTTGTACGGAGCCGCATAACATAACACAAGTTTATTTATTACCGAATGTAAGGTCATTGTTTAAAAAGCATTCGATGACATCATTTAAATGAAGAAACAGTAAGTTTTGTAAACAAAGTTTTCTTGATATTTTGATCGTATTGGCATTTATGATACAATAGCCATAAGCATGATTTTTACTGCATTGTGAGAGCCACAAGAAGAGTAGTTGAGAGCCGCATGCGCCTTGAGAGCCGAGGTTGAGAACCACTGTTTTAAACAGTTGCTCATGCAAGTAATTTTTTGCTTGTGTAATTGTATTGTAGGTGTTCATATATTGTATTTTGTTAGATCTAAACTGAAAAAAGTTTTTGCACATTTTACTACTGCACCACCTTACTGTCAGTCAAGAATGAAGAAATATCACCCGTATGATTCAAGGTAAGATGTGGGGTGTTCTCTTGCAACGAAGCCACAAAAAATTTGCAGACAAAAATACTGCTAATAGAGTGGAACTGTATAAACTTGTGTTAACTTGCCTCGCAGCCTTTCAACTATTTTATTTTGTGTAAATTTACTTTGCCACTCGCTCTTTCTCACCCCCTTCTTCATAGCCTGTTAAAGTATATGAAGATTATTAGAAACATTGTTATAATGCTCTGCTGTTGCATAGACAACCTGACCTAATATTACCCCTTCAAGTCCAATGTGATGAATGCTCCTATGGAAAGTTCAAAGTCAAACTATGTCATGGTGATATCAGTTTGGATAATTCGGATGTTATTATCAATGGATGTACAGAAAACTTCAATCTCGATTGTGGTAAAAGTGAAGTAATTTTTCAATTNAAACCAATAGAGGAGATGAAGGCAACTTCCTCATTGTTGTATTCAGGCAATGTTGACAAAGCATCAAAATCTAGGTAATTATGTGTCCCCTTTCCTGAAGCTTCCTGAACATTTTGTTTTCTCCCCTTTAGGTTTGTCCACCTTTTTGGCACAAAATGTTTGGTTGAATTGAATGAAACTTTTACAGATGGTAGATTTGGTCATGAAAATGTGCCATCTGTTTTGTTTGACCCCATAGATCCAGCAGTTACCCCACTAGCCCCAAATTATTTGAACAGTTTGTGACATGCATGTGCACCACAAACATTACTTTACACATGCCGAAATAATGAACATGGCAATTGTCTGGGGGATACCAATAACATGACACATAAATATTGGCAGTTAATCTGGCCAAATGGTCCCATGTTGGATATGGAGGAAACTGTTGCAGGTGGTCGATTGGGTCTTGGGGGGCGAGTTGACCCTTAGGTTTGCCCCCGAAAATGGGTCAGATTATTACACAACAGATAAAATTCAGACAGTTTGCAGAACATGCCATTGTGGTGTATCGATTTCTGTGTTTGGTCGAATAGACCCAGCAGTCACCCTGCTAATATGGGTCAAATTATAAAACAATGGCAAAACAGGATTAACGTTAAACAGTTTTGAGAGCATGGCATTGTAGTTCATCAATTGCTGATGCATAATCTACAACTTTGCAAGTGTGAGGACCTTTTTTGCAGATTCCTACTTTTAGTTCTGTAGTACAACACCTTGGTCCCATTGTTTTAAACCAGTGGTTCTCAACCATTATCAGTGTCAGAGTCAAATGCAAGACTTTAAGTTTGTACAGAGCCGCATAACATAACACAAGTTTAATGCTTTTTAAACAATGACCTTACATTCGGTAATAATAGCTATCGATAACATCAGTTAGATGAAGAAACAGTAAGTTTTGTAAACAAAGTTTACTTGATATTTTGATCGTATTGGCATTTATGATACAATAGCCATAAGCATGATTTTTACTGCATTGTGACAGCCACAAGAAGAGTAGTTGAGAGCCGCATGCGCCTTGAGAGCCGAGGTTGAGAACCACTGTTTTAAACAGTTGCTCATGCAAGTAATTTTTTGCTTGTGTAATTGTATTGTAGGTGTTCATATATTGTATTTTGTTAGATCTAAACTGAAAAAAGTTTTTGCACATTTTACTACTGCACCACCTTACTGTCAGTCAAGAATGAAGAAATATCACCCGTATGATTCAAGGTAAGATGTGGGGTGTTCTCTTGCAACGAAGCCACAAAAAATTTGCAGACAAAAATACTGCTAATAGAGTGGAACTGTATAAACTTGTGTTAACTTGCCTCGCAGCCTTTCAACTATTTTATTTTGTGTAAATTTACTTTGCCACTCGCTCTTTCTCACCCCCTTCTTCATAGCCTGTTAAAGNGTGTTCTCTTGGAACAAAGCCACAGAAAATCTGCAGAGAAAAATACTGCTAATAGAGTGGAACTGTATAAACTTGTGTTAACTTGCTTCGCAGCCTTTCGACTATTTCATTTTGTGTAAATTTACTTTGCCACTCGCTCTTTCTCACCCCCTTCTTCATAGTCTGTTAAAGTATATGAAGATTATTAGAAACATTGTTATAATGCTCTGCTGTTGCACAGACAACCTGACCTAATATTACCCCTTCAAGTCCAATGTGATGAATGCTCCTATGGAAAGTTCAAAGTCAAACTATGTCATGGCGATATAAGCTTGGATAATTCGGATGTTATTATCAATGGATGTACAGAAAACTTCAATCTTGATTGTGGTAAAAGTGAAGTAATTTTTCAATTGCATAAATTCTTTACTTTAAAAATTATATTTGTAGCTTTCAAAGTGGGCATATTCAAGATAAACATTTGGTAATAGAGTAAAAGTATGCCTATTCCTGATACAGTTGGTACAAGATAAATAAGGCTTTACAAGTTACTGGTTCTTTTTTCTGAAACATGTCAATGCCATTTGTCAAAATAAAAAGCATTTTACACACTATTATTGGGTTGTTTCTTTGTGGTAAAAACTTTGGTTGCATTTCTAGGAACAGTATCACGAGCAATCCTTGAAAAAGCAGGACCCCAAATACAGGAGCAGTGCAGCATTCGCCCTGTACAGCAATCAGCCAACATCCGTGTGACAAATGGATGGAACCTGTTGTGCAAATACGTTGTACATGTTGTAACACCACATTCACCTGACCAACTTGCAAGGAGACTAAAAGAAGCACTCGATTTTGCGGAATTGATGAAAGCTACCTCAGTGGCCATACCTGTTATCATTTCAGGTGCAAGCATTTCTTTGTTTTTTTTTGTAAATTTCCATGAACTCGCAAGTTTGTGGGTTCTAATCCTGTCTCGATCACTTGTGTTTCCCTGAGCAAGAAAAGAAAGTGACATTGCTCCAGCCCAGTGGACTCGATTCCAAGTATTAACAGGAGGTGATAAATTTCTGGGTCAAACAGAGCACTTTTTACCTACAAGTGTTTTATTTTAACCTCAACATGAAAAAAGATGGGTTATATTAATAAACAAAGGCTAAAGTTTGCAAAACATACCATTGTGGCATACCACTTTCTGTATGTGACCCTTTCACCCAGGCAGCTACAGTTGATAGCCCCAAAATGGGTCAAATTATTAAACATAGTCTGTTTTTTGACAGTTGGTAGAGCATGCCTTGTGGTGCATCCAGTGTTTTGTGTAACCCTAAAGATTGTAACCCTACAATTACATTTTTGTGTTTAGCAAAATGCACAATCTACAACTTTGCATGCATGGGGCCCCATACACTTCTGCCTGCAGAAACAATTTGTATTAAAAAGCTTGGGCAGCTACGGGATAAAATGTAAAAAAATGTAGTGGGGGTTACGGCATTGCAGAGGTACATTTTTAATCTAATTGTATGCAAAGGAACTGTATTATTTTTGAAGTTCAGGATAAGAAAAATTGATTTATGGATTTAATCCTTTTCAGATGGATTTGGTCTATATGCTGATGACATTGCTGATCCCTTTGCTCAAGCCTTAGATCTTTTTGTCGACACCAATCCCTCAATGGTGAAGACAATAAAACTCTTTTCCCATTTGAAATCAATCCTCCCATATTTTGAAGCAAGTATAATTCACACGCAATGTAAGACAAACATTTGTACTTTTAGTCCATAAATTTACCTACTTTTAAGGTAATTTTTGTTTATCCTATTGTGTGTTCCCATGTGGTACAGAATTCAACAGACTAAAATGTTTTTTTATTATATGACCGAATATGGATCTAAAGCTGGAAGTCATCTTCCCAATTAGGCAGAAAATATAATTGCCTAATTTGTTTGACACCTTGGCCCTCTAATGCAGGTCGAGTCAATGTCAGACATGGATGAAACTGGGGCAGTTTGTAGATAGGGCTTGATTATGTATTGGTTGGTTTGTCTGACTTTTTATACCCTGTAGGTATGGCTTTAACTGACAAAAATGTTACAAAAAATGAAAACCAAAATTTATTTGCAGCAATATTAAATTGTGGTGAAAATGCATTAAAAGCTGCTTTTGCGGATTCAAAAAACAATTTAAAGCCAACAGCTGATCTTCACAAGGTAAACAACAGTTGTAGTTTATCAGCAATAGTATTGTTACCTTGTTTTTATGTGTATATTTGACACAAAAAATCTACTATGACGAAGCCACCTCCAAGGAGTTTAATATTTAAATCTTTAACTTTGTTTATGACCAACAGTGCAGAGGGCTTTCTACAATAATCAAAATATGCAACGTTGATACTAATAAAAACAAATTTAAACATGATCTTTCCACTAAGCCAACTGTTGAAAGCAACTGTCACACCCTACATATTATTGTGCATAGCATGCATAAAGTTGAAAACCACCCCTCTAATGTTTGTATGTGTAGAGTGCAATACACACAACCAAACACATATTTCTTGTCGGCATTTTTGTAAAGCAAACTAAACAAAAGTATACATAGTAGAACACATATTTCAGTTTCAGGAATTCTGTGAAAGCCACCCTACACAAATCTAAATAGTTTTGTGGCCCACTAGACAGGACTTGCAAACTATTACTGGGCCATGGCCTACTTTTAGAAAACCACTACACTGGATATATGCTTTTTGTAAGTTAAAGTTTCAGTGACAACGTTCAAATTTTATTTTAAAGTTGGACATTGCATCACAGGAGTGGTATGTGGAAGTGGTAAAATATTTTGAACATGCAGAAATGCAAAGGTTTACAAATCATGACTGGATAGAGATTTATCAATATGCAAATGAACGCTCTGTTTACATCTGGTTTATCAGGTAAATTCACTCTTATTAAAATCAGTTTGTTTCGTTTTATCCCAGGTGGTCATAAAAATGCTTACAATAAGTTTCCCAATGGGCAACATATTGCACTTGTACATCGAAAATACACAGGTTCATTTGCTATGTTGCACAAATTACTACCATAGTATATATGTGGGGTATGGTCGAACTGCAGGTGATATGTTTGATAGGGAATGCAGCATCTTATGTTCCTGGCACAGAGCATACATGGGTTTTATGACCTAACACATATATATTGTAACTATAGGCCTGCAGCCTGTTATTTAAAAGGCATACTAATCGCAATATGGTAAGTGTTAAAAACACAGTTGTATTGATTTCCTCTGCAAAAAAAATATTCTTTTTAGTAAAAACGTTTTGTTCTTTCCCATTTTGCTCTTTTCGAAATATGAGTTTGGATAAAAAAAATGACAAAAAGAGAGTGTTTTGACTTAATTGAACTTTTACTTGACATTGTGTGATATTCAGTAGATGGTGGTAAAGCACCGAAACAGCGGTGTTAAGTGGTTGGTACTGGACACTTGGCCACTGACTTAGCTTGTCCCTAACAGTTAGGACCATCAGGATATTTAGGTTGAAACTAGACAATGTATTATTCCTGGTACTACATAGGAAATGCTGCAGTGCAGCTGCCAAGATAAAGGTGCACTCATAACAGAGTGCATCCAGCAATAAATGTTTGTTTGTGAAGAAATGCCACCAAATAACTCTGTTAACTTTGGGTAATATTGTTTTCCAGTTCCTGCAAAA
>QXVZ01034435.1:0-13751 GCA_008931825.1 Phallusia fumigata
TCTTGAACAGATAAAATCGAACCGACAGATCATGGAGTGGTTCGTTTACGAATGCTTAGCACTGCTCACACACAAAACCAAGTGATTTAAACATCCCTGATCTTCAAGCCCTTAACGCCAGCTCTGCGATGACGGCCTACAACAGTGATTTCTGATTGGACGAAGTCCTCCGCATTGCGGAACATCGTTTCGTTGAAATGATCACTGAACGCTAGCGGCATTGTAAATTCGTTTCCGCCTGTTTACCAGGCAGTTTATGTTTAACAATGCGCTTCTCAGTTGTCGTGGATCGTACCTGCGACAATGACAGGGGCGTTCCTGTGGTGTGTCATGCGCCCGATGTTCCATACGACTGATCTTCGGTGTTTTAAATCAAATTTCCCTAAATTAAATCTAAAACGTGCAGTTTGTTGGGTCCTAAAATGGCGGTGTATATTTATTCATGCATTTAGTTTGTTGTGGCTGTAATCTTCTCAACTGTGTCCCTAGTGTTTTGTATTGAGCAACAATAGAATCTATTGAGGCTCGATATTTTCGTAACTTTATGAACGGTTTTAGAGAATTGATTATTTCAGAAATCAACTTTACATCGCCAAGCTGTATTAGGAGAATAAAATTGATATAACGGAGGTGCTAAGGGATTAAATAGTTTTTGCGTAGTTAAGAGTTGAGGAAAAAACACTACGAAGATACTGACACATGCGTAGGCTTATTAGCAGCAACAAACTAAAAACACGGGAATGCTTTTAGGATGTCATCATTGCATGGGCTAATATCCAATACATTTTACTGGAACAATTACAAGNTTTTTAGCTTTTCGACTTTACGGAATACAATGGTTTCGTGACTTTCACCCGCGTTAGTACGTACGTAAGTACGCAATGAAACCAGTAACAACCCAGTGGTTTTGCGGTAACAGCTTAAGTATATTTATGATTTCATCTTTTTTGCGGGAAGTTGGATGGTTCAGGTTTGCCAAGTGTCTTGAGTGCACTTTAATCGCAAACAATCAAACAGGCTACACAACAGTTTTGCACACATTCTGCAATGCCGTTCCCTGATTGGATAAAGCCGAGCAGCCTCAAAAAGTAGAATTGCTCCCTAGGCGGCGCCCTCGTGATTGATAATGCATTTTTTTCATCCAAGCCACTGCTCAGTCTGCAATGATGGCTCAAAGATCTGATCTCTGATTGGTCGAAAACCTCTGCATTGCGGAATGTCGCTTGGGCAAGTGAAAGATCTCGTTCTAAAAAGGGGCAAAGTATTTTGATCTGCACCTCGTGCCTGATGATGGAGGCACTGTCTTTGCACTCAGTTTTATTTAACTTTAAAAATCAAAATGCATTTTAAAAGATGTCACATTTAAATTAATAGAAAGGGAAGTTAGGCGATTTATTTAGTTGCATTTTTTATTTCATTTGTTTACCCAGTAGCCACTGTGTTTCCTAAAAAGGGGCCGTTTAGAAACACAAAGTAACATTACCCTGCACGTAGAACGACAATACAAACAGATACAGTTGGTTAAATAACGCTCGCTCGTCAAACAACAAAATGCATTCATGTAAATCGGCCAACGGGTTCTTTACATTTAATGACATGGTCTCGTGTAGCATGTATTTGGGAAAGGGTGAAAAGTAGAGGCACTGATGATATCGTTCAGGTAAAAAATAAAAGAGAGACGTAACGTTAGGACGAGTATTGAGCAGTAGCGTGTTACAACGGAAATTATTTGTCATCCCCTGTAGCGCTTCGCGATCGTTCCAGCAACGATTGTATCAAACCTTAAACAATACTTCTGCGCCGAACGAGGCGGAAATTATTTGTCAACGTTCCCTGAGCGCACGATAGCATCGTTCTACTGAAGCAGTGTTACGCAATGCGGAGGATTTCGTCCAATCAGAATGTACCATTTTTGGCGACACCTCCCAGGAAGACTTTTTTGTAACACCTGCGCAAACTATAAATCTCAAAACGAAGTCTAACAATGAATTAGGGTGGAGGGAGAAGTCCTAACAGTCGTACGAAGCCTGAAAACACGCGTTTGAAAATTGCACCATTTGATTTTATTGCCAAGTTGACTTGTTGGTGCAAAATAGGGCAAACTTTTTGCAAAAATGTTGATTTACGTTGTTAAAATATTAAACCAAGACCTTGGGTCCGCCTACATAATATCAACGTTGGAAAAGTTAGGCCTGAAACAAAACTGAACTCAAATTGAGTGTCTGGTCAAAAACGTTGTGCAATTTATGTTTGTGTGGCCACATTACGTTTCTTACTGTAAAAAACGGACTTGTTATTCCCTATTTCTTTTTTCGGAAGCATATCTGGAACACTTTTATCATGTTCCATTGTTTCGTTTCGATTGGAAAGCGGATGCCTGGCAATTTTCTGCTGTTTTTGCCATTTCTTAAAAAGAAAACAACAAATACTGTACTTTGGAAAACCTTAATGTCAATTTCAATTCACTGGCACCACCTAGCGGAACGGTTGACACCGAAAAAGGCGCAGTAATGCTATTTTCATCTGGTGGAAAAACGTTTTTCAACGTTTTACATATTGCATCTCTACATTTTTGCGGTTTGACTCAGGCATATTACGCTCAGAGCTGATCCGTTTTACAAAGAAATGAACTGCATTGCATGTAACAATTTTTTACATGTGATAATTAAGGTTGTTTTACTATAGGTCGATGTTCGGCTGCTGACTAAGTAACTGAAAGCACATAGCAAGGGAACACGTCATACAACCATCGCCACGGAGAAATGTTGCCAATAAACCTACCTTCAAGAAAAAGCAGTACTAAACAACGAATGTGCAAGAATAAATGTTTGTTGACAAACAGTTACACATGACAGTGGGTGATCAAAGAAATTAAAGTTTGCAAAAAAATCTGCTAAAGAGTCCTGAAGATAATAACTAAAATCATTTATTGAATTGACGTCAAATTGCTTCTTAGTGCTTTAAATGATTTTAACAAACCTGTATCTCGCTCCTCGAAAGTCAGCTCCGTGGTGACGACTTGCAGTGGTGATGTCTGATTGGTCAAAATCCTCCGCATTGCGGAACATCGTTCGGTTGCGATGATCACAGTTACCATAACGTTGGCACTGACAAACCGTTTTTACTTTGCAACCATTGTGTAACAAACCGCTTTCCGATTGTTTTAATTTACTACTATGACGACGACAGAAGGGTTACTGGCGCATTTGAAGCGATAAATCATTCATACAATAGGATCCAAAAATTATTTGAAACACTGGAGGGCAGAGAGGGTTTAATAATATATTTGCAACGAGAGCAACCTTTTAAGATTGAAATGTCGCCTATAAAGTCGACATGCTTAGCTTAAACCGTAAAAAACATACAATTGGCAAACGAATTCAGCCCTCGAGCGTCCGCATGTGGTCTACTATTGACCCGCGGTTGGTACTGTGTTACTGTACCTTTCCGAAAGCATTACATTCTTCTGTTTAATTCCCATACCGGACCTTTTTATTTTGCACTCAACAGCAAGTTACTCTGATAAGGCCCACTGGACATATGAAATGCGTTCCGGGAAGCTGGTAATTTTCAGTAACAAAAAACGACAGCCATTGTGTTGAGAAAATGAACGTGACGAACATGTCAAAAGAATTAGGAGATGATTCGAAACACTGTGAGCAACAAAAGTAACAAAAAACACAACTTTGAAGACTGCAAAACTAATCTGCTGCTCTTATGTTTTATTCAAGCTAGAGCGGGCAAGTTTTAATGTTTTACTGTGAGTTTGGAGTCAACCGTTTGGGCTGACCCTAAGCTTTGATAAAAACATCTCAAAGATTTGGAATACAACAGAATAAAAACGTTTTGTAACATACAAAGGCGATAAACGTGTTAGCAATGAAACCAATTATAACACTGTGACTTACCGTCGAAAATGTATTTATTTATTTTTGTCTGCAATGTGCCATAATAGCGAAACATAGGTTGCACAACATTGTTGGGGACATCTCTTGGATGGATTCTACTGTACCGCTCTCTGATTGGATAAAATCCAGCAGCGGCGTGAGAGAAAATTTACTTACTAGGTGGCGGCCTCGTTATGAGTGATACTACTTTTTCATTCCAGTCACACCGCTCTCTCCAGTGGTGGCTGATCAGAACCTTGTCCAGATAGGTTTATTAAGCTTTGTAAAATGTCTTCGTGCATGTGGAAAAAAGGTGCAGGCACCGAAAGGCACAAAATTGCAAAAAAAGTTCGAAGTTTTACTGACGTTTGTTAATAAAAAGCATTACTGATTTCAAAGCTGCAGGTTCGAAAAACGTATTACGGTGCAAACGTAGCCTAGAAAATAAAAGAGACGTAGCGTTAGGCACGTGAAGCTATTGAGCAGTAACGTGTCAAAGCGGAAATTATTTGTCATCCCCTATAGCGCTTCGCGATCGTTCCAGCAACGATTGTATCAAACCTCAAACAATACTGCTGCGCTGAACGAGGCGGAAATTATTTGTCAACGCTCGCTGAGCGCACGGTAGCATCGTTCTACTGAAGCAGTGTTGCGCAATGCAGTGGATTTCGTCCATACAAAAAGCTGTGTTTTCAAATATCTTCCACGGCAAGTATTTAAAAAGACAACCCTGTAGCCTTAAAGAAAACTATTTTTCCAACAAATATTTTTAGTCCTAAGTGGCCGATCGCGTCTGGTTTGGTGTTGGCTTCACGAAATTCATAACAATAGCATTTTGAATCCAAATACTTGTTAGCAGAAAAACATGCATCAAACGATTTGTTACGTGTATGCTAAGCTGACTATTGATACATATTGAAACAAAACAGTAATGTTGTTTTATGCGGGACATTTATTTCTTGACTTTGTGACCGACCAGTCCATGATACTTAATCAAAAAATGTTGTCGATTCTGTGCGATGACAGATCGACCACCCCGGGTCTAATGGACTTGAAACACTCATTTTAAACTCTTTTTTGTTTTTGTAGATTTCTTTTGGTTTGACAACGAACCCCCAACTACTAAGGAATGATGGCCCGTATTAACAACACTTTATAAACAAAAACAACAGTTACGCGTCACAATTTGTTTATGCGGTGCAAATTATGAACAAACCCAGACAAATCATAAATACGTTAACCTGCAGTAGTTTGGTAGACCAATTTAAGGTTTAGTTTTTGTTGTCTGTAAGGGTCGAGCGCCTCAGACCATTCCACCTGATCGTGTCACATGTTGCCAACCTCACACACACCNCAGTAGTTTGGTAGACCAATTTAAGGTTTAGTTTTTGTTGTCTGTAAGGGTCGAGCGCCTCAGACCATTCCACCTGATCGTGTCACATGTTGCCAACCTCACACACACCATCTAGCGGTCTCTTATCAGGTTGCGACGTGTTTTGCTAATGTTGCATTGCCATTCTGCCAATTAACAAAATGCAACACACCAGTAGCAGCTTACTGCATATATGAACCCCTGTTTTTATTATGTGCGCTCGTACTTATGGGAGCTTCGAACTTTAACAGTGTTTGATGGACAAAACTGTTTGTGAAAAACATATTAAATCGTTAGAATGTGTTGGACGGTCTTAAGGCGCTTTTTATTCTTTAAGAAGTGACGGGTATTATGGGCCAATTTTAAAGTTTTTGATAAAGGTAAAAACGTTACAAACGCCTCACTAAAAATACTTAGATTCAACCTTTACGGATGTGTTCATTGCAAACAATCTGTAAGACTTTTTGGATCAAACAACAGACGGTTTTAGAACGTGTATCGACCAAACCGTCCTGCAAAATCAGACTGCAATAACGGTATTTATTGGTCAAAACCTTGTGTTAAAATTGTTATTTATAAAGTTTATGCAATGTTTATAAATGCACGACGTTCCATATTGACTGTTTAAAGACAAATTCAGTTAGAAATTCCATTACACAGTTTATTCGGTAGAATACGCGCTAAAAGTCGTAGTTTGTAAAACTGTTACAAAGCAATGTCACAATAAGTGTAAGCATCAGGTAAGTGGGTGTTTTCGCACAAATAAATTCACTTGAAATTCTGCTTACAACTTGTCTCATATAATAAAACATAGACCAGTTTTATCAGTAAATTACCGAAAAATAACGCAATGGTCTTTAGAGTTGTTGAAAAACTTAGTCGTACCGATGTGAGTTTTTATACCAGCATTTGCCAAACCTTATATGCTTTGATGGATTAGTACATCACCTTCGTTCTGAACACCGCTGAACATTAAATACTTACTTACCAAACTCTAAAAATTCGACCAAATCGCAGTTAAGAATTACCTCAATCTGCTATAGCCTACATTTTAATATCTGTTTAACGAAAGTTTTTGAAGTTAATTACTTTTTTACCAGAATTTAACAACAGTTCTGATAAACTCGTTGCTTTCTGAAACAAGCTACTTTGCATCCATCAATGTTTTCAACGAAAACAAGTTGAGATAGACTGAATGCAAGCCCATAACCTTCACACTAAAAAATAGCATGGGGTCCAGTCAAAAGCGCTAACTGTGAATTGAGTGCTATACCATGTTTTAATTTCCTTTCAAACAATTCATGTAACCTCAGGGAAGGAAGTAATAAATTTGATACGTAAAACTGGGTATAAACAATGCGTGAATGTCTGGGAGCGGCCTTGTTTACTGCACTGACATAAAATATAGTCAACGAAGCGTAGATGCAACCGCACGGAAAAATATGTTTATTGATTTGCTTTATTTTCTGACTTTGCTGCAAACAAAATAAAACAGTTTAGAAACGTAAAAGGTCTCATGTTGTTCGGGATCGGTTTTGAGACCATGGGAAATTTGTGACTGGACGATGGTCACGAACTAGCTTAAAAATGTTTTACAAAATCATCCACTGCTTGATACAAAATATTGCTGTTTCATCAGCGAATTCAAACATTAACTGAGGACCTCGCACCTTATAAGAAAAACTTGAAGGAATAATCCCACTATATACCACAAAACCGATGCAATGTTATGTTGAGTTACATTTAAGTGTTATTCCACAACCCGTAAGATTTGCATCTTAACAATCAGCCTTGGCGAAACTGTTCAAATTCGTTCAAACATTTAGCTATAAATTTTTGCTCACGCTTATTTAATCCCTCGATCTGCGCCAAAGAGTTAATTAAACGATAAGTCATACAAATCACAGTATATGTATTTTTGAGATTGGGTATAACGTCATAATTCGACGTCAGATAAGTTTGCACTTATAAAAGTAAGACTTTTGGGGTTGGCGTTCACTGTGTCAACGCGACAAATTTATAGTCACACTGTGCTTCTGACGCATAATCAACCATCAGTCCTACAGAATATTTATATCTTTATGTTGCGACTGCTAGTCGATTTTGTGCCAAAAACAAAGCTTCATCATTGTATTAAAATGAAATAGAATGGAATAGAAACATCTGTCGCGGAAACGAAGTTGGTTTGTGTACCACCCAAACAAACATACCCTTCTGGTTTACAGCGTAGTTAAACACTTCGACAGAAAGATATATTTACCCCAGCAGAACAAATCGTGTTGCGAGATTTTTACGACGTTCCTGTTGCAATTTTGTGTGCGAGGATCCGACCACAAGCTTACTTAATTACGTCATGTTTGTATTAATTCTTTTTTTTAGCATTTAACGACTAACGAAGAGCATATAATGGGTGTGCGATGTGTTCGGCTTGGATTCCAACAGGTAATTTTAGTCCAGGTTATTCAATTTGAAGACATTTTATCCGCAATTCGTGTAGGTGTCAGCAAGAAGTACATTTGATTATTGGGCTAATATTTCGAACATTTGCTTTACCGAAGTCTGGGAGTAACGCCTTAACTGTCTGGGACGCAAAATGAGCTTTATTTTCGGTTTTATTCCGTTTTTGCTTCTGCTGGGATTTGCATTGGACAGTGAAGCCGTGTTTAGTCGGGTAAACCTGACAAACAATGCTTACAATAGTTTGCTCGTCGCCATCAACCCTGAAGTTCCTGAAGATGCACGAATTATTGAAACATTAAAGGTGAGTTTTGCTACCAGATGAAACAGTCAGGTAAACATATGAATAAACAGTAGAAAAAACAAGATCGGTACCTTAAGTCCATAAAGTCCTTTCGACACAAAACCTAGTTATATTCAGTTACTTGGTTAAGTTTTTTCCTTGTCTTTATCGTGGTGCTAATTGGCCTACGTAGTATTTTGTTGCCAACTCAAAGGCTTTGGTATCAAAAACGTAATTGGTTTGCTATTATTAATTTGCATAAATTTACGCTTTATATTCAGGACATGATCACCGAAGCGTCTCAAGTTCTTTTCACCGCCACTCATAAGAGAGCGTACTTTGGTGACGTCACAATCCTCGTCCCTAAAACGTGGACACACGGGAATTACGAATTACCAAACGGACAAAGTTACGATTTCGTAAGTACTTTTTGCCTTTACTTTTTAAAACATTCATTTATAATCATAAGTTTATAACGATAACATGAAGATTACAAGTTTTTAGCATCAAAACACCGTTCTGTTTTACAAATGGTATTAACATCCACAAGTAGGGTAAATCCAGGTCATTATAAAATGTGGCCGGTGACCGATTCAATGCTTGTTATCGGTAAGGTCGATCGAGACTTTAAAAAGTTAATAGTTTTAATTGATTTAAAGTAAGTCCTTGACTTGTGTTACAGCACAGGTACTGGGAATCGAACTCAGCTTGTTTTTTTCTTAATTTTGCCGCTACAACCTTCAGAAATGCCCCAAACGTTTAGTTTGTCCCAACATTTGCCTATTTGTTTAAACCTGCTGTAACTTTCAGGCAGATGTCCTAGTCGCAAACCCTAACCCTGTATACGGCGCAAGGCCATACACTTTGCAACACAGACAATGCGGAGAGCCTGGAAGTTACATTCACTTCACTCCAAACTATTTAACCGATGACACAGTGGTCAATGATTATGGGCCGAGAGGTGAGACCATGCGGTATAAAGTGTCCAGATCGCGTTGGATTGTGCCTTCATAAAATCGATGTTTTGCTTTATTACAACTTTTACAGCAAAAGTCGCAACAATACGGGCCCCTTGCTGTCGCAAACTCTCGAAATGAATTTCTGATTAATGATACTTTCTTCTGGTCTGATTTGTCGTTTTGTCTTTGATTTTTGGACAATCTACCCGTAAATATACGTTTACAAGTTTTGCAACACCTTCTTTTCTGGTGTATCATTAGAAATAAATGCTAAAAAACTTCGGTGTTGTTTAAATAATCAATAACATCGTGACCTGCCGTAGCATGTACAAGGCTTAATTGGATTCCAACCCTTGGTCTCGAAACGCGTAGTGTGCCGAGGGGTTGATTGCTTCCCGTTTGTGCCTCTGCAGCTGCGCTCGAGCTATCAGCGTCGCGTTTTTAGATTCAGGGTCTTTAGTTCGCAATGGCACTGTACATGAAGGTTTGGTTTAAAAGGTTGATTTATGCTCAACTTACGGAGTTCCAAACATGATATGAAGTGTGGAAAGTCGGAATGTGAAACTAAATAGCTTAAAAAAGGTGCCAAATAGGCAGATGCATAATTTAAACGTTTACTTAACTAATCACACCCAGGCAAAACATTTGTTTTCGAGTGGGCCCACCTTCGTTGGGGAGTTTTTGACGAAGCACCAACCGATGGCTCGGATCCATTTTATATCGACAGCAAAGGGACTGTTCAGGCAACAAGGTTAGTCTAACAAAATGACTTTGAACGTATGGACTAGGTTAACAACATTACAGTACCCTTGTTTGGTATTTGAACGCGTGGGCGGAATTCAAGTAAAAAGCTTTAAAGGTGTTTCTGGGTTAAAGTCGTTGACTGTTGTAAGACCAATAAACCTTACGAATTGTTCACTTAACTACCTCAGTTTAAACACCACGTTCTTGACATTGCAACATTGATTAGTGTCGTTTGATTTCATTGCCTGTGTGCGCCATAAAGCCTACGAACAGTGAGGTGATGATGTACGTTTATATGACCCTTTCTAAATTTGGGCACGGAAAGGGACATAATTTAGCAATACGTGGCTACCATACATACGATTTTGAAAGAAGCGCTTTTGAAAGGGTTGGTTGAAGTTAGGCCAAGGTTTCGGTAAAATTTGCGTTTTTGTGTAAATTTCGCCGAAAAAATTTGGTTACTTGATTTGCAACAAAAACTCAGAAAAATGTGCACACGCTTTTATTTACATCTTGCTGAAAATGGCCGTCAAGTGTTTGTGTAGCGCATACTAAATTTTGTGTTTTGTTAGATGTCCGTTAGGACTTCATGGAGAGAACTTGCAAGTATATCCAAACAACATGTATGGGCCTTGTAATATTCTTGATGGTTTGCCTCAAGAAGGATGTGTATTTGTTCCTTATGCCACACAAAATATTAATGCTTCGCTGTTGTCACATCAGTACATTGGAGAGGTGAATCACTAAAATTATTTTGGTTACCACACGTTTAAAAAAATGCTTTAGAATGTGTTTCTTTTATAAGTAAGGCAAATTATAACTAGTTAGGCAAATTATAACTAGTTGAGAAAGTAGGATTTTTTTAGTGCTAGACGTAACTAGTACACTGCATCAAAAACGAAATGAAATAATGTTTGTTCCAAAGCGAAATTTCGAAAAAAAACTTGTGGTCCTATAAAGATTCAAGGTTTGTGAATCAATTAGGCCTACACAATTCTATTATACCTTTTTCCTTAAAAATTGATATGGGTGAACTTTCTATGAAACTCGCGGTTTTGTATTCTTGGCATAGGTTGTTGAGTTTTGCGATGAAGCTGATCCACATTCACCAACAGCCAGCAACAACAATGCTCACAACACCGAAGCTCCAAACGAACAGAACAGATTGTGTGACATGAGAAGTGTCTGGAGCGTGATGAGGTCATCAGTCGACTTCCACGGAACCAACTTTCCCAATGAGGCAATCACTGACGTCACTCCGACGTTTACTGTGGCACGTGCGAGACGGTTTGAGTCGTTTGTGTTGGTTTTAGATGTTTCTGGAAGTATGAGTACAGTAAGTCGATTTTTTTAAAGGAAAACAACTGTATGCTAATATCTGTGTGTTAGTCAGTTTCTTGAAATATTTTTAGGACAGCCGAAACGAGAACATGCAACTCGCAGCAGATTCGTTTATTACTCATTTTCTTCGTAATGGGTCAAAAGTCGCCATCGTAGAGTTTCGATCTGTTGCTAGAAAGTTACACGAGCTTGTGTTTATCGACCAAAACAGAAAAGAACTTGCGAATATTATTGGGAAACTAAGCGCTTATGGTAGAACTTGCATTGGGTGTGGAATTCAGGAAGGACTAAAGGTAGAACGTCAAAAAATGTTAAAGTTGCCATATCGGTGTTATTACACAATCCAAGGTAAAATGTTATTAAATGTTTTAGGTGCTTGAACAGGATGATGAACCAGCGGCTGGTAGTCATTTGATTGTTTTGTCTGATGGAGAAGGAAACGAATCTCCTGGCGTTCGTGAAATCCGTNCAAAGCCTTTGTGGCACAATACATAAGCAATGTTATAAACGGCAAAGGACGACAGTAACCAAAAAATATCGCTGACATGTATGACAAAACAAACAATGGACCAAACAAAAACTTCACAAGCAAACCAGTGGTATAAACTATTCTGCTGCACCACTGTTGGTTACGAATAGACTTTTTGATGTTGTGAGCCAGTGGTGTTCAACCGGGGGGGATTTCCCACTAGGGGACATTTTATATTTGCAGGTCAAAGTTTATCAATCGCAAGACCTTAGTTTTTTATCAGATATATTGACATATATATACTTTCTACGGACTTAACTTCCGGATGAGGGAAGTTTAGCTTTGAATAACGGTTAAAGGAGTCCAAAAGATTGAGAACACAGTACATATTATTTAAATTCACAGGACGAAGAAACATTAATTTAATTGATATCACCAGCAGTGGAAGATTTTTCGAGTAATATGTCCAGTGTTGCTATTTTTAAATGGATTTGCTTCATGTGTCTTTTTGCGTTACTTGCTTGAGTAAAGCGTTTGTCGCAAAACCTACATTTGTGAGGCTTCTCTCCAGTGTGGACATAGACGTGGACTTGTAATTCCCCTGCAGTGCGGAACCGTTTGTCACACATGACACAACGATGTTTCTTTACCCCTTTGTGAATCAACATGTGTTGGGTTAGTTCGCCCGAGCGCTTGTACCGTTTCTCACAAATCTCGCATTCGTACCGGCGGACATTAGTGTGCACAACAAAGTGTTTACTTAAATCTCCCGAGCAGCGAAAGCGTTTATTGCACACTTTGCATTGGTGAGGTTTTTCTCCAGTATGTATCATCCTGTGAAGCTTCATCTCGCCGAGTCGCCCAAAGCGTTTCTCGCAGTAATCACAAATGTGATTCTTTTCCCCCGTGTGGGTTAAAAAATGTCTGCGCAACTCGACTGGTGTTCGGAATTGCCTTCCACACTCATAGCATTGATGCCGTTTGACATCACTGTGAATCAGCATGTGTTTTTTAACGCCCGGTTGACTAAACCGTTTGTCACAAAACTTGCACTTAAGTTTCTTGTCGGTGTGAAGGTAACAATGCATGTTTAACCTCTGCCTTGTAGCAAACTGTTTTCCACAAACACCACACCGATAGGGTTTTGTTTCGCTGTGAATTGACATGTGCTGTTTTAAACTCTCAGCTGTGGTGAATGTTTTTTCACAAATTTCACACTTTGGCACGTTGCCAGTGTGGAGCAAATAATGCTGTTTCAATATATGAGGCAAAGAAAATGTTTTTTCACACACTTCGCACCGATAGCGTTCTTCACTCCACTGTGAATTTTCAAGTGATGCAGCATACCTTTTGTGGAAGTGAATGTTTTCTTACAGACCTTACACTCTGGCCGATCACTGTTGTGGACCAAAGAATGCGATTTCAATTTACCACTTGTTCGAAATGCCTTTTCACATATGTTACACACGTAAGGTCTTTCATCTGTGTGAGTTAACATGTGAGCCTTTACATGGGACGATCGCCGAAATCTTTTCTCACAAATATCACATTTAAACTTTTTTTCTTCGGTGTGAATTGTAAGATGCTTTCTCAGATACTGCGCCGCTCGAAATTGCTTTTCACAAATGTGGCATGTGTGATTAAGTCTGTCATTACTGTGTGTAAGCATGTGCTTCTTCAGTGTACCAGCTTCAGAAAAACGTTTTTCGCAGACTTTGCAATGATAGGGTTTTTCGCCTGTGTGGATCACTAGGTGGCGCTCCAGACTCCCTTTGGTCGACAAATTTTTCTTGCATACGTCACACTGCAACATTTTCTTCAACCCTTTAAAAGTTTTCTTTAAACTTTAGAACACCTGATACCTGTATGGGGGTTGTTATTGGAGTTATACATTAATTAAACCTTAGGTTTAAACTTGCCAAAGCTGTAAAAATCATGTTTCGGGAGAAGCACGTGGTCTACTTTAAACACATTTTGCCTCAAAGGCTAATGGGCGCCAAGTCTGATTGGCAAAAAATATAAGTCTCTCTTTCTACGTGCAGTGAATTAACCGAAATGATCCCAAACTTGATAAACTTGTTTGTCCACTACTTAAACCACTAAGGTCATTTTCCCAAGAACAATAAGGTTACATTTTTGTGTACTCATGATAGCGGGATAAATTATAATAAACATGTCAGACATCATGGCAATGCAATCTTCAACATTAGCTGAAAACTTATCTCCTTGATGAAGACCT